>JANHZU010001524.1:68427-79918 GCA_032468055.1 Acrochordus granulatus | reverse complement strand
AATCCAGTCCAGATGCCTGTTTTTTAAACTTTGTTGCGATGCAATTACCTTGGACGAGTGAGAGTCTTCACAGACATTACAATAAATGCGGTCAGATCCATTCACTTAAGCTCTGCAGAGAAACAAAGACAATTTTAGATGTAATCCATCGAAGCCTTTATGGTCCAGGAGTCACGTGTCCTTGCAGATCATTAGCACTTCTGTGTTTTGTTTAACTTTGAATACGGATAAAGTATTGAGATTTTCTAACTAAACATGATTTCCTCATAAAGATTTTCTTCTGTTTAAAAATAAGCTCCAGTCCCGAGAATCCTGTGGTGAATTGTTCTGTTATTTTCATTTCTCTCTACACTTGTATTCTGCTCCATAAAGTTTCTCCCACAAACCGTAGAACAGCAGCATTCTTCCTATGGAGTGGATGGCTTCTTCCTGTCAAAAACTTCCATCTGAAATCAAGGAAATGTGCCATCTTTTCATTTCCTCAGGAGAGCTCAGTTTGCACCAACCATTGGCCAGCTCAAGGAAATAAGGGCATGGGGTGCTGGCTAGGCTCCATTTTTTTCCATTCCCCTATAGGCCCTTTTTCATATTGACCTTCCTCATCTTTAGGAACTCCAATCTTTAGGAACTTCAATAGGAGATTAGTAGAGTGAGGCTAGTGTTTGCATGAAAATTTCTTCTAATCTTTTTCACTAACTACATTCTATCTTCTGTTCTAACTCTCCCCTGTCCTTTCTTCTCCATTCATATGCTCTACCTTCCCTGTCAATGGCTTACACTAAGTTTAAAAAGTAGGATTTTGGAGTGACGCATAACATTGTCTTTAATTAATCTGATTGTTATCCTGCATTCTGTTCTGGCAAATATTCAGGGCAGCTAACCAATTTTTAAATATACAGATTTAACATTAAAATAAATACTAAGTTTGTCTAACAATTAATAGCCTGAAAAAAAAGATGTGTCTTTACAGATTTCCTAAATAATGAGAAAGGAACATCTTGAATCATCTAGGTTACATCTTCTGTTTTCCAAGATTTGTGGTCTGAAGATTTCACTTTCAAAAGTTGCAGACTTAAAAAAACATGCTAGATTGAAATGTGATCCTAATGAGTGAATGGAAAAAGGAAATGTCAATACCTTATATAGCAAAGAATTCCAGGAGAACAAGAAGTGAATGGCAAGTAACATTATCTAATAGAAGAAATCAACTAAAAGCTTTAAGAAATTCATATAATTACTTACTGTAAGAAAACTAAGTTATTACTGTTAAATTGAAGATTCTGGCAGGGAGGTCTGCAGCAATGGCACTGGCTTCAAAATGGGGCATGATCTGATGATTGAAGCCCTGATCTTTTTATAAGCATGCTAAATGCATATATAAATGCATACTTGTTATAAATGAGTAAGTCTTCAATTGTCCAATTGTGCCTGTTTGAAACTTGTACCCTATAGTTATGAACTGGCTATTTTATAAAGAACTAGTAGATGATGTTTAGCTTCACATCTATGGGGGAAACTAGGATTGAACCATGTGTGAAGAGAGGGATCAGTCTAGAATCATTACGCATGATCAAACAAAAGAGGGGTACCCCCATGAAGACTATTAGATATATGCCAAGGTCAGAAGTTTTGGCATTTAGAAGGAGCAATTCTTGTAACCTTGAGAGAGCCATTAAAGTAGTAGAATGGAATTTACTTTGATTTGGCTCATTTTGTTCAAATCCAACAAAATCCTAACCTAATATCTTCTTGTGCCACTCTGAAATTACATGCACAAGCCAGAATTTTGATTTATGTAGTGCCCATCTAACTTCCTGACCTTTTCTTTTATATCAGATATTAGCACAGACGGAACAGCAAAGGGGCTGTAAAAAGTGTGTGGCCAGTGGTGGGTCTGATTCAAGCTGGTAAAAATAGTTGCTTTCTTGGTTTGTCTACAAACACACTTTGTGAGAATGAGGCTATCTAACCTGCAAAGAAGAAGCCACTGATTCAGTCTTGTCGAGGATTAAACTATTTTATGACCTTTCTGAGCTATCTTATGGGGGAGGGGAGATAATAGTTTCTGACTCCCAGTTCTTTAACAATAGTCAAGATTAATAGATTTAAAAACTATTTTTCAACTGGACAAATCTTTGGAGAAAAGCAGAAGTATATTTACAGTATATGTGAAAGTTCGACTCTTAATATTTAAAAAGAGCTTAGGCTATAAATTCTTAGGGCCATTTTTTTCCTTAATTCAAAGTATGCCTCTCCTCTGGGACTCCATTTCAGGATTGTAGTTTTTAAAAATGTACTAATACCCAGAAGGTTTGATATCTGTCTGCCCTTGCTCTAAATCATAATATAAATTATTTTTATTTCTTTTCTGAAGCCACACTCATTTAAAGTAGTCAAACTAGCTGAAACTGCAAGGTTATAGAAGACACTTAAAGCCACTTCCAGACATGGCAGTATCCTGGGATTTTTTCTCTTTTTCCTTTTCTAAATAATTTCTGGTATAATTTGTGTTTTGAGGAGCAGTTTAGATACATTGGGCAAGACAGTAAAAGAAAGCTGACTACAGCCATGAAAATTGGTGATACTGCAGGATATAAAGATACAAGTAATGAAAATCTTATTATTCTAGTATAGGAGCATATGTGTGCACATGTGTGCATGTGCATGTAACAATGGATGACAGATATTTTAGCAAGTGCCTTAAAAATCCCAAAATAGAGAGTTTACCACTGATTTTTCTCTAGCAGAAAAACTTTAGTGTTCTAGTTTCTTTGCAAATCTACTAATGCAGTTGTGACTCCTATAATGCACCTTGAATTACACTAAATGCAGAAAATGTGCTTATCTTTTTTCAACTAAAATCAGAACATTTATTTTAAAAAATTATCCAGCTCCCCTATTTGTGTTTTTGCAGAATTTGGGACTCTGATGGTCAAAGGTGAACACACAACTAGAGTTTATCTTCAAGCAACTTAGGTTATAGCTTACATGGAAAATCTCATGTTGGACTGCTACCATCGCAAATGTCTAATTCCACTTCCTGATCAACAGGAGTAGATTATGGTATACTGACATTTGCAAAAGAATAAGAGAAGAGACTTTGACAGGATGCTAACTGGCTGCCTGAGTTCAGTGATGCTTATCCCACAGGGAGGCAACCCTTATATGAAAAAACAAGGTAGCAAAATAAATAGAGGAATATTTAGGCATATAGACACAAAGTAAAGAGAAAAGATCATGCAGGAATGGATCACAAGAATGGGCAGCATGGCAGGCAAAACTGAGATGCAATTTAAGTTTTAATCGCAATTAGAAGTTAAGCAGAAGCTGGAATCTTGATGCATTCTAAAGCAGCATTTGCAATTCTTGGAAAACTCCACATCTTTCAGAAGTCTTAAAAGCCAGCTGACCAGATTAAGGAGACCCAGCACTCATTATAGATAACTCACTTGCAGAATTCCCTGGGATCTCCAGTTATCTTTGAGAGATTTGCAAGTCAGCACCTCCAAAGGAGATTCCACATGGGCAGGCTCTTTAAGAACAGATTACTTTAGAACACTGTAAATCTTTCCCGCATGTACACCTGAAGAATATCACAAGTGACAGCTGTTTAAATTTTAGAGGGAATTAATGATGCCTAAAGAAGCAAGGTTTAAGAGGGTGGGAAAGCAGAGTGATACTGATAGCATGCCACCATTAAGGGCAAATTGTTTATAAAAATGTGTAGATGTTGCATTCTATACCGGTTCATCTTGAAGAATTGTATGAACAGTCCTGTTATCTTTTTGGTCCTTCAATGACCTTTGAAGCCAAACCCAAGAATGGAAACAATATCAATGAATTACTCTTCACAGACAGTCAGCATTGATAGCAAGTACAATTAAGGAATTGCAACAACATCTTATGTCTATGAACTTCTTATGTCTATGAACTAAGAATGCAAGACAAATCATTTGACAAGATAAAAGTAATGGCAATCAGAAGAAAAAAGTATACCTTAAATATAACAATAGAGGGAACAAGTATAAAACAGAGTTAAAATAGTTAGGAACAACATTCACTGAAGATGGAAAAATGGTCAAAGAGATTAACATATGATGAAGTAAGGCAAACCAAGTTATTGGGACAGCTAGCCCCATTCCTGCAATATAAGGCAGTATTGATCAATACAAAGAAGCATCTCATACAAAGCATATTCATCTCCACCCTGTGTTACAGTGCCAAACATGGACACTCACAACAAAACATAAAACAAAGTTGTTACCAAGGAAATGAGATGTTTGAGGAAAGCTGCTGAAGTGACCAGAAGGTATAAAATAAGGAACAAAGTCATAAGGGAAAGAATTGAAGAAAACTAATCTTCAGCTATACACAAAGACAGCAGTTAAAATGGTTTGCTCACCTGGAGAGAAAGTCTTGGGGTTTCATACCATACAAGGCATACATAAAAAGAGGAGAAGGTCAAAGAGCACGAGGTAGATCCAGAAGATGGAGAGACAACATTAAAGACACACTACAACAGCATCAAACAACTCCAGTTGAGGCCGCCAGAAGTGCAAGAACCAGAACTTTGTATCTCCCTTAACGCCCAAAGTGATAACAGAAGCAGAAGCAGAAGAAGAATGACCTTTGAAACAATGAAGCTCATCAGCTGTTCAGATCCCCAAAATATCTTGCTAATTAAGTACCTAGAGTAGTTAGATCATGGATGGTTTTGAGCCCTTGGAACTGTGGTCAGTCTGCTCATGTTCAATTCCTAGTTCTATTTATGCTGCAAAGTTTTAAATATTTTAAGCCTTGTTGGTACTCCTATTGAAGTATTGAGGAGGGAAGGGATATGTCACAATTTATCCTGAGAAGAAGGGGGAGAGAAGGGAGAATGATAATAAAGAACAGATTTACCATGCAACCATTCTGTAATAGATTGTAAATAGCAAAAAAAACCCACACACCTCAGCATGTATCCCACTCCCTTTTCCTTTTATCAAATGATAGACTTTTACAATGGAACAAATAAACTTGGTGTCAGCTACACAGGCATTCCTCATTCCCCATGAACCACTAAGCAGGAAATGTCCTTATTTCCAGAAGAAATTTTTTTTCAGAGTCTGGTTCTATTACAAAGACAGTACTGTGAAAAAAAAAATCCTTGTGCCTGATAAATGCGAAGTGGTGAGATCACAAAACCAGATCATGAGTAAGAGAATTATATAGTTTATCATAGCTGGTTGTTCTGCTGAAGGCATCTTCATGGTCTTCATTAATCCTAGAGAAAAAGGTTTCGAATCTAGATCATCAATCTTGTTTGAAATATTATATACTAAAAACTGGATCCAAACAGTGTGAAAGGAACAAGTTTCCTTCTCAAACTCTCCCATAGAACTGTTGTGAAAGGGTTAGTGAATGAGATGATTTATGCAACAATCTATCACTAAAGTTAGTACTTTTTAACATATGGCACAATGCAAGGAAAGTGTCTGTTTGAAAACCTATTGGACCATGTGTAGCCTATAGGCTTTGCAATGGAAAATTGTGTCTAGAAACTAAAATGCTTTCCTAAGATAGGTGTCTGTGAAGACTCTCACTCGTCCAGGGTGATTGCATCGCAACAAAAGTTTAAAAAACAGGCATCTGGATTGGATTNNNCTTTTGGATAAAAGGTGAAATGTCTTCTACTTGAAAAAATCCAATCCAGATGCCTGTTTTTTTAAACTTTTGTTGCGTTCCTAAGATAGGAGAATGTCAAGGTAACAAAAGAAAACTAACACGGCATTATCATGTAGTGCAAAAACACTCTGAGATATGTTGCTAGTCACAAATAAATGTATTGTTCTATGAAATTATTTTGCAAGGTGCCAAGATAGTTCATAATTTTAAAATAAAATGCAACATTTAAATTTGATTAAGGAAATAAATAATAAATAAAACAGATTGGATGGAAAGACAAATAATTACTGTTAGTAAACTGATAAACTGAGAAGCCTGGTTAAATAAAATATCAAGAAACCTTTCTATCCCATTGTCTTAGAGCAAATTATTTTTCCCAATGTATATATTTCCAGTCTTTACGTGTTTCATAATCTAATAGTTAACTGGCATGATACCTTTAGAAAAGCTAGAAAATGAAATGTTTATAATTTAGAGTAGTATTTCTCAACCTCAGTAATATTAAGATGTGCAGACTTCACATCTTAATGTGTAGCATGCTGGCCAAGAAATTCTGGGAAATGAAGTCTATGCATCTTAATGTCGCTGAGGTTGAGAAACACTATGTTAGAGAGAAAACGTAATAACAAAGGTTGCAAGTAGGTTAATAATATGATCAATGGGAAATTTTACCAAATAATCCCTGTGCTAATTTTTCCTTGTCTTTTCCTTGTCCATCTCCTATATATTAATTGTATATTTTACATTTGCTAGACAGCATTGAGACTCGCTGTCTTCAGAACCCTTTCCTTCCCTGGAGTTTTCAAACTAATACCCAGTCAGCTGAAGTGGCTGATTCTAACAACATCTACTCTAACATCCTCTAAGACAGGATCTGAACTGACCTATAAATTGCAGTGATGATGTTACTCAGTTGGAAAATGAAACCTCTGCAAGAAAACAGCCAAGCTCAGCGAGCCCTAAGGACTCCACAGTTCAGCTCTCAGCTAGATATATTCTCTTCTGTTGGGACTTATAAATTGGAAATGTTTTCTTTCAATCATTCATTTTGATTTTACAGATGTTTACAGTCATTAATCACCATAACCTAGGGTATGCAGACCACCTACGCTTGGTTATTTAAAACTGAAATCTATTTGGGGCTTTTTTTTTCCCCAGTTCATCCATATTTTTGTAATGGAACTGTCAAAGCTTGGATAAATGTCTCTGTATTACCTTTATTTGTTTGTTTTCAGTAAATGCTTAGAATGAATAAATGTCTAGTCTTGTGATCATTTGTAATAACAGCTATGTTACAATATAACTTCTATGAATTACATGTACCACACATTCACTTTCTGTTTATCGTGTTTTAATGTGAAAACAAATTTTTTGTCTGTTGAAAGTCTCTCAGATAAATATTCTTCCAGATAGAACAAGCTAATATACAAGGAAGTGAAGTGTATTTATCCATCAAGTATTGTTCCCATGTCTTCATTCACTCTCAGCTGTAATTCATCTAATTTGTTTACTATACAGACAAAATATTGAACAAGGGTTCATGTAGAGTAAGGATAGTATTAAAGTATTCAGTTTCTATGAAAACTGATTGCAGCAAACCTAACCTGATTTATTAACAAATTCAAAACACTCAATATTTAGATGAAAAACATTTCTGTTCATTAACAAGCTTTACCAGAGCATAAAAATATCTGCTTCAGGATACTTGTGTATACAGGAGTTCTTTTTTAGACAATTATCTATTGTCTTCATGGAATTAATGAAGAAAGATTCCAAAATCCAGGTTCATAGAGGTGCAGTGATTTTTTAATTATTATTGTTGTTGTTGTTCACTCATGTCCAATTCTCAGAGACTGCCTGGACAGTCTTCTTGGCAAGTTTTTTGGGAGTGGTTTGCCATTGCTTCCTTCACAGAGTTGAGAGAAAGTGACTGGCCTAAGTGACTAGCTTTGTGACTTATGAAAATATTATCAGTGGATTAATAAAACAAGCAGCAATGAGACTAAATACATAAATCCTTTAAATTACAATAAAAATTCCTTTGTTATATCCATAGAGTACCAAAACATAGGTCCAAGTAAGCTTCTCAATAACTACTGATGTACTGATCCTAATAACTCTTCTCAATCATCAGGGGAAAAAAGAAATTAATCAAGATAACAAAATTAATAGGAAAAAAAAAATCTTGAACATAAAATTCTCCTGGAACTTATATTTGTTTTTCTACATATTTACTCATGAACATTTGTCCACAGAAGAGAAATCAAAGTGGGATTGTCAAAATCTAGAATAATAATATCAGTAAACATCTCCACTATAAAACTATGTGTGCAATCCAGTGTTGTCCAGGATATTACATATTCTGTGTAGTAATCTATCATTAAAAGAAATATATACTATCATACTGAGTTTCTAACTAAATTACTCTATTTCTGGATTTCATCAATATCAGGTTGCAAGTTACAAAACAAGGTGCTTGTTTAGTACTAAATGAACATGGCTAATATTATCATGCTGATATACAGATTCACATATTTCACTAAGTTTAGTGTAATTCACATATTTTAGGGTCTGCTTTCAATTTCTTTTAAAACAGCAATCCACCATTCAAAGTATTTTTGTTTGTTATTAGTTTACTGAGTGAAACTATGGCTTAGCATATTGTAAAGAGAATGAATGTTTGTCTAACCCTTCTTGGCTAATTTATTTGTTTTTGTAATCCTATCAGGATTCTAACCAATAAACATTATTCAAGACAAGACAATTAAAAGATCTGCAGTTAGCAAACTAAATCATAATTATTTTGTTTGTCTGCAAATCTCAATTTGAATGTTTAGGGATTGTTTAATCAACCATGGTAAAATAAACTATGGCTTAGTGTGATGTGTGAATAGAGCTTAGTTCTGGATTTGATTCTTATGCTGATTAAGGATGCTGAACACATACATACAAAATCCATGCCTTGAACATGTGTGGGTGTGTGTATGTAATATATGCATAGAATATCCTTTGCAAAATGCTTACTTAGCTTACAACTACAAACATAGAGAGATAGAGAGACCGTAGAGGTTTATCAATGCCCAAATGAGAGGCATTTAGCCTGCTGGATCGTATTTTGTAAAGGAATGAGTTCTAACAAAAAAATCAAATTATTATCTGACCTCCTGCTTCCTTCTGCCTTGTGCCATAATGCATCTGCTTTGACCTCAACAGGAGTCTGACATCCTGTAACTCTATTCCTTACCCCATCAGATTTCATGTTGAAAAGCTAGAGACAAGTGACAGAAGAGCATGGACTGTGAAGCAAAGCCCAGGACATCAAGTGCAAGCTACATCTAAAATTTCCAGCTAAGTCCTTCTTTCTTTATTAAGTTGCCTCAAAGGCAGCCTTTATTCTCCACATCAAACTGACTGATAATGAACGTCATAAAAACTAAAGAGAGAGAGATCGTCACCTGATGAAGACAGAAGATCTCTTTTCTTTGAGAGGTCTCTGACTGAAGAAGGACCTACCATTGTTCTGCTCCCCCACCTCTCTCCCTGTCATTTCTCCATGTCGGTTACAGCCTGTGACCTTGAAAGAGCTGAAGGGTGTCACTGCAGCTTCATCAAGGACTGCCCATGGGTTAGCTCTAAGATAGCCAAGGAGGAAAGCAGACCCAATCTGAAAGCAAGAGGGTGGACATGTTGAAAGCCATCTCTTCTTCAAGTTATGTCCCCAGTGATGGATTCAGTTTGAACTCCTGCCACGTGCGGAAGTGTGAGTGGAAGGCATTAAAAACATCCCTTGTGGAGTATAAAGAAGCTCTTATAGGAGGAAAGGTGGCATCAAATGTTAGCCAGGGAGGCTGACAGGAATCATCTACCTAACAGATTTGCTGCTACTTCCTTTATAAAAAAAATTTTTTTTTAGCTAGCCTCAGTCATTAAAATAATATTACTTTTGTATTTCATCCTTGCTCACAATACTAGCATGTAACTGGAACACCGGGCCCTACCATTTTCATGACATATACTGTACAACTGGTTGTTGTTTTTATATATGTGTAATTAACACCAGAAGTATTAATACTTCGAAGTAATTACCACCACCGCCTGGTGTATTAATACTACTAAGTAATTAATACCACTGCCTGGTTTCCCCGAGAGGGTCTCTTAAAGACAAAAGGGCCTGTAGCACACCCAGGCGCTTTTCATAAATAAAAAGCAAGAGAAAGAAAATTAAATTGGTGGGGTCTGTCTGGCATTGCGGGTGGGGAGTGGGCATAAGAGAGAAAGTATCAAAAGGAGGGAATTGGGAAAATATGGGAAGATCAGTGAAGGCCAGGACCTCTCCAAATCAGGCAGCATCTCTATTGGTTCAGAAGAGTATACGGTGTTCAGGAGATGGTATGTGTATGGTATACGTGTTCAGTATATGGTAGAAAATAATTGTTTTAGATCTGCTTAGCCACAAACACTTAACAGATAATCAAATGTTTTTCCTGGAGAATCAGGACAGGGGAAGATGATTGCTTTGCCACTTGAACAGGGCAGTGCTTTGTCTTTTCAGCCCAAACTCTAGTATTCATCTAGTTCAACGTTCTTGGCATTAATAGGCTCTGACTTTTGATAATTTCAGGCAAATCTGAACTTCTCGGTCATGCAGAAAAGTTATCCTGTATTTTAATAGAAGTTCTAATCTCATTTAATGAAAGAGAAATTGATGCAGAAATTACTTCAGAGGAAAAGGGAAATTCTCTAGGATGGTAATAGCCTGGTATTCTTGCATTTATTTAACTACAAGGTAGCCAAGGAAGGCGTGTTTTACACGGGATGTAGTCGTGACTTAGAGGGCCTTCTGCTGCAGCTCTAATGCTGACAGAAAGGGGAACGATCCAAGGTAAGTTCGGAATCTGTCGTCGTGGGAAGCTGAAGATGTGCTTGGCTGTCTCCCAGTGACATGAATGGAGCTTCAAAGCCCTTAACTCTGACCCAAGTTTTGTGGGGCGGAAGGCGGTTGCCTCCTAACTGCTGATATCGCCTGCCTTTGCGCAAGGAACAAGTGTGTGGCATTGCCAAGTCATCACTGCTGAATCACGAAATAGCCCTTTGGCTTAGCAGCTGCCTGTTTACAGGAGAAGAGTTTACTTTCAGCACTTTCAGCTTGAGAGTGTTATTTGGAAACATTTAGCTCATAAAAAGGCTTACAGTTCATGTGGTGACCCTGTCGTGACCTGAACATTTTGTTAACAAAGTACTCTGCTAATGTTTTGATCAAAAAAAAATGAATGTACTTCAGATTGGTTGTTTTGCCAAAGCGGTGCTTGCTCCTAAAAAGGGAAAGTTTTTAACTCCATTTTCAGAAAGAGAGTTTCACTCCTAACTATATAAGGAAATGTCACCCATCAGTCCTGAAAAAAATGAGTCTGTGTATGCAAGTGCAAGTGGCACTGGAAGAGCAAGGAGTTTTGTCTGCTGGAAAACAAATCTTACAAAAGAATAAGATGCAGCGGAAATCTTTGTCTGCATCTAAATTTCTCACCATCCATCCTGAATAGATAGGCATATGACTTGACATTTATTACCAGCAACATAAGATTCTTTTCAATGGAAGCATACGTGCACCAAGGCTTCCAGATATGAAACAGAGAAAGAAAGAATGGAAAATAAAATGTTATATGCCTACGCAAAACTAACATTTGTTGTTCAGTCGCGCAGTCGTGTCCGACTCTTCGCAACCCCATGGACTGCATTACGCCAGGCAACCCAGTCTTGTACTGCCTCCCGGAGTCTTCCCAAGCCCACACCCATCACACTGACTATGCTATCTATCCATCTCATC
>JANHZU010001524.1:25003-38222 GCA_032468055.1 Acrochordus granulatus | reverse complement strand
ACTAAGTTAAGTCAGAACAATATACTATCTTGCAGCCTATAGACTTATTCTTGCCAAATGCAAGTTTTGGGTAGAAGGAAATATCCAATGCTGAATGGCAGTTTGGTCAGAATCAGAGCCAGCTGGCTCTCCACAGACAAGTCTGTAAGACATGGTTGCTATTTGGTCAAAGACAGCCAGATGCTGGCAAAGAGATACAGATATTCCACTTGCTAATATGCTGCATCATGGGATATCCCACAGGTCCAACCCACAGAAGAAACCAAGGCTGGCATTTTTTAAATGATTGACCAAAACTACAGAAGCAGACTGAGGAAATTGCCATTATTCTTCCTTTCTTAACTCTAAAATTAGAAAATCATAATCTGCAATGATACATGCTTAGAAAAGCTTTCGACTGTATCTTGAGTGCAGAAAAAATGCTCTTTGCAAGGCAAGTTAAAAAATTAAGGCACATGCAGAGATGAAGGAGGGAAGAGAGCGGAGATTACCTTGCCTTCTCTCACCTACTAAAAATGTAAAATTTAATTTTAATATCTAAGGAAAAAAAGTATCTTGCTTGCCTGTTTTGATGCTTGGTTAGTTGAAGAAAAGAATAAAAGGTTCTGAAGTGGAATCTTGCATTGAATGTCTCCAAGAGGTTCAGAATTTGTAAACACACTGAAAAACAAGCAAACAAACAAACATTTAACATTGTATTAAGTAATAAAAGAAGAAAGACTTAATTAAAATGTTGGCCTTTTTCCCCTAATTGCCTATTTGAATAAGATGGTATGATACAATTAAGGAGATTCTATTTGTTTTATAATGAATTTTTATTACCATAATTAACTGTGTGTTTATTTTTTAACAATCTCCTGCTGATTTTTATTTAAAAAAAAACCTCACAAATTACTCATTAGAATTCAATAAAAATAGTTCCTTGCAACAAGAGCCAGACATGACTGTTGCGTCGATGCAGATGAGATTAAAAAGCATGCTCAAATTAGTTTTCTCTGCCTTTTTAAAATCTAAAGCAGAGTAGAATATGTCTCATCTGAAGACAACAAAGAGCTCTTACTACAGTCCCACCATAGCTCATATGCTACAATAATCTCATTAATAGGGGAAAAACAGTTGTTCTTTCATCCCTGTGTTCCTTTGTACGTCCATGGAAATATTTTAGCGAGGAGGAACTGATAGTTCGGCTTCATATTCCTACACTTCAACATAAATTGTTTTAAAAATAAAGGAAAGGGAAGGGAAACTTTCCAGTACAGGGGGACTGGGTGAGAAAGCAAGGGGAGCATGCTTTACCTAATACTTGGGCAGTATTCAAAAAGGTGCACATAGGGGAGATGTAAGGATTGAATGGGAGCTGAATTTGCTAGTTCAATGACGATGGGCCATTGCTGGGTCAGTTTCAAGATTATCAAAACAACTCTCAATCAGCAGAGAACATAACAGCCCACCAACCCAGATCAGCCATCCATTGTGGGAGGGGAGGACATTGCAGCCAATTGTAGCTGAAGCTGCTACTAGGACGGAACCAAGTATTGAAGGCCATCTGATCTGAAGGGCTTAAGATGTCTTGGGTCAGAAAGAAGCAGTTTTAAAGGGAATTTGGAAAACCCAGCTACAGGGTACATTTGCAATGGGCTGGGAATGGAAGGAAGATGAAGTCATTTGTTTCTGCAGAAAGCCAGAAATGGCCTGTACTGTGGATGGGCCAGGCAGAAAGTTAACTCCATTCTGGGCTTTCCTGCTATATATAATACTTTTCTCTCTTTTTCCTCCCATTGAAAATATGCTAAAATCAATTATGAGTTTTCTGACCTTCCTACAAGTACAATATTCTGAAGATGAAGATACCCAAAACTCATTAGCTGCCTTGACTCATAAATATGAAGATAAGTAATAAATATACCTTAACTAAAATAGCTCAAATAATTAACTCAGAAACACACAAACCATGTCAGTAATGACTTGCAAAAAAGTATGACAAAATATTTTTAAGGTAGTTAAACCCAATTTTTGTTTGTTGCTTTATTAAATCACACTAGAGTTATAATTGAGTTTCATCTAAATAGTTTTCTGTGTGAAAAAAAACACAAAAACAGGAGGTTTTTTTTTCCTACCACACAGTATCTCTCAAAGAATTCTGAGATTAGAATCAGGACAAATTTTTTAAAAAGTTATCATAAATATTTTCCTGCAGTTTAGGAAAATTAAAACTGAGCCACATAAGAGTTAAAACAGTAGTATAGTGGGATCTGGCATTTCAAACTTTCTTCCTTGTTAAATAAAACCGCAAAATAATTTATCAGAAGCACCTTCTGTTATTTTTTAATCCCTCAAAAATAGAAATGTTTATGTTTCTCTTAATGCAAAATATTTGTATTCCCAGAAAAAGAAATTGAATCATGAATGGAAAATAAAACTGAATCTGAAAACTATGTAAGCAGCTGGCTTATGGCACCGTTTCTACCATAATAGTAGCACACCTGTAAAATACATTCAGTTCATGGATAGGAATAGCTTTTTAATTTTCCACCTCCATCTCAATCGTCCTACCATTTGATTAGGAATGATGTCTTTTGTTGAACAAATTTCCATGCATGTAAGTTATCTAGCACATTCCGCTTATTCCAAGTTGTGATGATAAATCCAGAAAGCCATCTCAGAATTCAAGTTTTATTTGAGCAACCCTTCCCATCAAAATTAGTTATGCTTATAATATCAGCTAAATTTACAAACATACTACTAATTTTTTTTAAAAAAGCATCAAACTTTTCCCCCAGAAAAGCAGTTTCTATTTGGAATAAGTGGTCTCAAAATATATTGTTATGATAACTGTACAGGTTTTTAAAGATGACAATCAATGCCCTGAATTGCACTTAGAAACCTTATAGTTACCAACATGGCTCTTCAAATAGAAGAATTCCATTAGCAAATGACACTGAGTCTATTACTACTGAAGATGCAACATTCTAGACCAGCTGAAATTTCTGATTGATCTTCCAAGGAAGACCTACATAGAACAAATTGGCACAAGTAACTATCAACAGTGCCTCCTGGTCCAAGGAATAGCTTCAGTTGAGGGACAAGTGGGAATTGTGTAAAGAAGGTACACAAAGACTTGCTCTGCTCCGGAATTGTGTTTCAATTTCCAAATATGGAATTCTACTGGTACTGCCTAGCTTCCTTACCCCAACCATTTTCGACTTACTAGGATTGGTTCTAAGCTTGTTCTTCCCATCCTGACCCAGACAGCCTCTAGGAATTAAAGACAGAACCTCAATAGAATTTTCTGACAAAATGGAGTCAAAATAGAGCTGAGTCAAAATAGAGATTAAGTCCCAGGAGGAAAAAGAGGTAAAATTAATTTGGGAAGACTTGGAGCATATCCAAACTAAAAAAACCCAAAGATCTAGCATTTTCTATATATTATCTACTCATAGAAATCTAGCATTGGGTTGATTCTTTTCTGTGTTCTAGAAAAACTTTGCTGTTCCACTTGCCTTCTTTCCACATAGGCAATCCTGCTGTTGAGAAGACTACTAAAGGACAGCTATTAGCAAACTTTTTCCTGGCTCATTAACTTCACTTGGGAGCTGACTGGTGGAACGAAACCAAATGCCTTCTCTAGAATGTGTAAATGTGAAAGTATCTGAGTACAATCACTGCTGTGTATGTTCTGCTCTAATGAAGACCTCTGAAGATTACCTTTTTAGAGAAGCCCATTAAAATATAAAGAAACCATTTTATTACATTTTTTTCCACCCTGCAGACTCCATATTTAGTAACAAATAAAAAAAGAAAATCTGATAGGATTCTTTTACCTACCTATATTTCTTCCAGGTTCATGACAGAAAGGTAAATGAAGTCAATCTCCATCTTACAAGCAAGTAATTTACACAGTCTACTATCCATCTGAATGTTGAGAGGTTCTGATTGAAGTGTGGAGAATGTGGATCCTAGGAAGGCTAGGATCCTAATCACAAGATTGTATTCTATAAGTTGCCATGTTAGAAATTTTTTTAAAAAGTATTATCTTTCTATCCTACTCAGCTTCCAGAAGAAGCAGATTGTAAGAATTTTGAATTATTTCCTTAACTATTTTATTTGGTATTTCAATAACTAGAAACAAGTCACTTTTCAAAAATAATGTTATTCCAACTATCTACTATATATGGCAATCTAGAAATTCAATATCAGCTTGAAAACAAAATATTTGCTTTCATGAAGACAACACAGTCCATCAGAAATATAATATTGTCTTACCTCTCACCTTTAGCAAACAATATCACTCACTCATCATAATGGGGAACTTATTTTCTGAAGAACAAATAAAAAAGAAAGTTTGAAATTAATCTGCTCTACATATACTGCGGAGACTCATTTTTCATTTCCCAGTCTTCGATATTGGCAGTGGATTTGGTAAAGCAAATTATCTCAGGCCTTCTGAAATGTCATGGGCTTTTGATCTACACCTTGTCAAGAGTTCGAGAGACAAAGTTGTGCTGAAGGGCCTATCCTTTTACAAAAGCAAAGTATCAACACTCCTCTAGATTTTCAGTTTGCCAAATAACACCTGAGAGCTAAATAGAAAGATACCATTCTGAAATCACTCATTAAATAAAAAAACATAAAAATAAATAAATGATGTAGAAACCTTGTATTGTATTTGGAGAATGAAGTGCTAAGAGCTGACTTTAAAAAAGGATCAGTGCAACATTGTCTGTCTGTCTATCTATCTATCACATTAAGATAAATGTGGTTACCATCCCTTGGTTGATTAGGAATCCTGATTGTGTAGCATTATTTCTATAGGGCAGTAAGCTCTAGCCCCTGGACTAACTATAGTTTGCATGGCTGAAATTCAGCATCAACACTTTTGAATTTCAGTAGAATTTTTTTTTTTTTGCACTGAAAAAGAGGCAAGATATGCGTCCTGAGCCTCTGCAAGTTTTAGCATACCTATATGTATTCTAATTGTCCAAGAAAGAAAGAAAAGGTTGAAAATTTGTTGCCCAGGATGACACAAATGCATTACTGGACCCACCTCCTGACATAAGAAACCAGAACAATAGTAATTCTAAAGCAGAGCATATGTAGGCTGAAAAGTGCTTTCTACTCCTGTTGTAGGATTTTAGCTACACTCATGTGAACAGTTACAGCATGTCTTGATTTTTCCTGTCAGAGGTGGGTCCAACACACATATTCCCACAATCCTTTTGTGCTTCTTATTAAACAACAAATAGTTTGAGCTTCTGTCAATTCTTCTATATTTGTGTTTTAATTTTTTTTAAAAAACTGAATCAACGTTTAAAATGTAATTGAAAACATATTTTAATCACAGATAGACATACTGGGCAGAGCGATCCTGTGATTATAAACAGTTCTGATATCAGGACACCTACCAGATTCTAAAAACATACTGAGAGAAGCAGCAGCATTTCCAATTTTTGATTCTGATTTGCCTTCTAGTAAGAACAAAGTTTAATTTTCTGTATACCCTCAGGCTGAAGCCACTGGGAAGCAGCTAAACCCAGCCAGCCCCAAGATCAGCGTATCTCAATCTACAGTTGGGGAATTGTCTGAAGATCAGATTCTTACTGATTCAGTCTTATTCCTCCATTGACAAGGCACCTTTTCTCATTTTGAAACATTGGGGTATGGCTGGGGACAACAACCCTAGACTTCTTTCTGTGTCCCAGATTTTTTAATGCAAAAATATCTAGTACTCCACAATGTTTATCTCTCAAATTATATAAGCAAGAATTAAAAAAAAAAACATCAGGAAACACTTAAGTCTGTTGGAAAGCAAAGATAAGGTCAGTTTATACGAAAGCTTGCCAGCTCGTCTAGCATCCCTATTAAAGGCTAGTTCTCTTGTCATCATGACAACATTGTGGCCTTAGGATGCTCTCCAACCTACATTTGTCATGTTTGTGCCTGAACACCACTTTGACCACTTGCTTCCATGCAGAACCAGCTGTGTTCAGTGTGGCTGGCTTGGAAATGTCTTTGTGGTAAAAAGGCTTAGAGGTTGATGTAACAGGATAGGTAGTTATGAGTAGACAGTTCCACATATAAAGAAATACTTCAACCCAATTGTACTTCAAGATTAAAAAAGATCAAAGCAAGCTAAGACCAAATTCACAATTATGAATGCACAATTCAAGAGTATTGAACAGTACAAACATTTTATTGATTTACGTCCTCCTTTTATAAATAACTCAAGGTGGCAAACACATCCAACACACCTTCCTCTTCTATATTCCCCACAACCACCCTCTGAGGTGAGTTGGGCTGAGAGAAAGTGACTGGCTCAAGGTCATCCAGATGGCTTTCCTGGCTAACTTAAAAAGGTAAAGGGTTCCCCTGCCAGTCATGTCCAACTCTAGGTGATGGTGCTCATCTCTGTTTTTTCCTAGCCGAAAAACCAATATTGTCCAAAGATACTTCTGTGGTCATGCTGTTTCCTGGCTAAGGTGGGAGTAAGACTTACGACCTTCCAGTTTAAGACTGTTACCTTAACCACTAGCCCAAACTGACTCTCGTTTTTGTTTATCTTTTAGAGTAGAGAACCTAAAATGAAGGCATAATTAGATTATGCATAGCTACTGAAATAAGTGAAAGTTACAATTCATAATTTTTCTCAAGGAAATTTGGTGGGTGGTTTTTTTTTGGCTTCCCTCTTTTTTCCCCCCTAAAAAACAATAATTGGTTTTGAAAGCTTAAGGTGATGTTTTAGTTTTAAACTGCAGTCTAATATACCACAGGCCATCGTCCTGCTAAAAAGGAGTTTTGAAAGCCATTTATGATATGGTATGGAGGCTCAAACATTGAAAGGAAAGCAACAAAGTTTAAAAAACAGGCATCTGGACTGGATTTTTCTCAAGTCGAAGACGTTTCACCTTTAATCCAAAAGGCTTTCTCAATTGAAAGGAAAGGTGCAAAAACTGACAAATCTTTGAATCTCAACTTTTATCTATGGATAAAGAACTGGGGCATTGAGTCAATTATACTTTTGCCCTTCAGAACCTCAGCCCTGAGTTTTTCTCTCAGAATAAACAAGACATAAAAATCTTGTCCTACCGAGTAACTCATTCCGTGTGCAAAGATGAACAATCCTTTGGCACAGCAACCGTTACCCACTCAAAAGAAGGTACCCATTTTTAATTTCAAGATGTGGAAAGGGATACTTATCCAAACGGATGAGGCAAGACTGGAAATCATTTTAGGCTGTTACCAGTAATTCCTTTGCTGAAACGAAAAATACTAGTCATCGGAGGTCATTTATTCCTGAATGATTTATTTTGCTGCTGGATTAGTTTATTAATTATTAGTTTATTTATTATTAGTTTATTAGAAGCTGCCGCTTCTTTCTTCTTCCTGCTTCCACAGCAGAAATGGAGGCAGCCAATCTGGGAGGGTGCCGGTGGAAGAATCTGCCCCAAAAATTCTTGCATGAAACCAAAAGCAACATTAAGTATCACCTCTCTCGCTGCAAAATTTTGAAAATATATTTTTTTATGGTAAAAACACAAATGTAAGGGTATACGATCTCAGAGCTTTTTCAATGTGGAGAGGTATAATCAATGATAAATCTGAATGCTTCCGGCAAATCAGTCTTAAATAAATAATACAAGTGTAGCTTCAGTTCTTTCTTTAAATTTACATGGAATTCCAAAGCAAGAGAATTCTTCCAGCCTTCTGGAACAGTTTGGGAAGGAAGCATGGAAACCAGAAATAGTAATGGAAAGTTAAAAATTGAGCTCCACCCACTAATCCTCGTCCGCCAACAGCAGTTATCTGTCCATGGAGAGATACTGGCTAGATTTCACGGTTCTCTTGGGTCTATTTAAACGCCTCAGCAGATAAGAGTTTCGAAGAAGCAGTGGGGCCTCAGCAGTTTGCTTGGCAGCATTGCAGTTTGAGGCTTTAAAACATTGACTCTAATCCAAATTAGTAGGAATTTCAGAAAACCATTTTGGCCAAGTCACAGCTGGAGTGATTTTTGCCAAATATAAGAAATACAAGTGTTAAAAATAAAAGACAGCATTACACTCTTGGCATAGTGGTAGGTTCTTTAAAAAAACCTAAAGCCCTGACTTAATTATGAAACATTCCATATTTTTGTCGATTCCATAATTTTCATACACTGGTAAAAATACAATTAAACCTCCTTCCTTTTAAAAGATAAATACTTGCCCTTCTTTTTATTGTGTAATAGTACTGTATTTTGTAAATCCAACTGCCTTTACATTTTTGGCAGGTCATTCTCTGGTCAAATTTGGTGTAATTAACAAGCTCAAGCTGAGATTTTCCACAATTCCAGAAAACACCAAAATTCTGAAAATATATTAGAAAAATTCTAAATGCCTAATAATCAACACTTATTGATCCCAGGAATAATTAAAATTATGTGTTCAAATTTAAAACAGTAGAAATATTATAAGGTAGTACACAAACGATCTCTACTTGAAAGCCACCTTGCCTTGAGATGGTTTCTCATTTTCAATATATTTGAAATTTATACTTTGGCTTCATAACAATTTAAAATGGTTCACATGGCAATTGTTGTCAAGATATAGGTTTGTTCAGTGATGCCTTCCAGTCAACTTTAAAAGCTCCTCCCTATTTTATTTCAGCGGTGAACTATAGCATGTTTCTTCTCCATCCTCTTCCAAAAATGCCACGTACATTGTTAAATGGGAAAATTAACAGCATTGTTACAGCTTTTAACTCCAACACTATCATGAAGAACATCCTGAAGTTTTTGCTGTCTTAATGACATTTTTACATATTGCTCCTAGGTGGAACATATAAGCAATGCTATACCTTTCTCTCCCATTCTCTAACCTTAAGAGTAACTGTTTAGTCCTCAGGGCCAAAGTCTGAGTAGATCTGAGAATAACAACTATATTTCCTCATACTCATCTATTCATCTTTGCTGCCCATTTTCTCTCTTTCCTATTTGTATATCCATTTATGTATTCATATTGAATGTGGGTATACAAACTGTTTTTCTGCTGGAACATACCACCAGAGTGAAAATTAGTAATTACATAACTCATCATTTATTGATTTTGAACACTTATATAGTCACCCTTCTTCTAACCAACTCTGGGTGGCTCCCAATCAGAAGTTAAAACATATAAAACCATATTAAAACTGTAAAACAAAACACATTTAAACATTAAAAACAAATTTTCTGCTAAATTGTGGAAGGATGATGTATCCTGAAACAGAAGTTACGTGAAACTCCCAAAGTTAAAAGATTTTTGTCCGCAGTCATCAAAAACTGCTCATTTTTGCAGAGAAAGGGGGAAAAGTTTAATTTTCCTTAGAATCACCTGCAAGCTGGTGTGTAGGTTTTGAAAGAAAGAACTATTGAAGAAGCCACAGCAGATCACAAAAAAGGGGACTTTCTTCTAAGTTTGGCAGATGTGGAAAGAATACGAATAGATTAAATGTTTTGCGTGTTTGTAAATCTTCCAAAACAGGAAAGATATAATTAATCTGGATGAAAGTAGCATGATTCTATAAAACTGAATTCATTCAAGGAAAATGTATAAAGTGATGTCATATTGTTGTGAGAACACAGGAAAGTAGGGTGTATCAAAATAGGAATCTGTAAGTTAGCAATAACTGCATGTTACTTTCAATGAAACTGTGCAGAATGCTGCTTGAATATAATTCATAAAAAATATTATTCCATTAGATGACATGAATTGCTAATAGGAATTACATGAGAGAAAACAGTAATGTGACACTAGAGGTATATTGATTTGGGAAAATAAATATGAGTTTGCCTTTGCACTCAGTAAATATTAATTTGATGCAACAAGGAAAATTGATCTGGAAATTAAAAAAAAGTTTGTACCAACATGCTAAAGCACGGATGGTTAACAAAGATTAAAAAGTCTGTACCAACATAGAAAAGTATGAAATGACAAAGTTAATAGTGTTGCTACAAACTAGAGTAGGTTATTTTGCTTTGCTCTTCTATTCTTTAATATATTTTGCTTAGAACCCGTGTTCTAAAAAGGAATATGATACATGTATTTGAAGTACAAATGGGATTCTTTTTAGTCCATAGCAAGGCTAGTCAAACCCAAAACTTTACCATTTCTACATCTGCTTTTCAAGCAACGAGTTTGTTTAGTTTCAAGATTTAAGTTTCAAACTGTCTCTTGAAGTCAACAAAATTAGGGGAAGCTGATGAAACATTTTGGATGGAAATTTCTGAAATGTGAAAAAAGGAGGGTATAATGAATATGTATATTCCTGAAATGCAGGTGATACAGCCTCCACTTTGCTTTATAAAAGATGTCACTTGCTTTTCCTTCCCAAGCTTTTGGAAGATGCAAGCTGCCCACCATATAAAAATGTAATGTAACGTATCACTATTGGTACAATCTTATTTTTTAAAACTGCAAAATTCAGGATTCAGATCTAAGGTCTCTATATAAAACTAGACAACCAGTGACCCATTGGGTCATACTTGTTTCCACATACAATAAGGCTGGCACCATCTTCCTTCCTTCTCCTCAAGATCCTCAATGGAAGCTTCTCTTCTTCAGTGAAACCTCTCTTCCTCCTCCATTGACCTGCAAAACTGCCTACCATTTTGCTCCTCATCCTGGCATGTTCCCAAGGGCACCTTCCTCAGAGGAAGAAATGTTGACCTTGTCAACAACTGACACCCCCACACACACAAGCTCTACCTCACCCACACCATCAAATTGCTCTCTCATTCTTCCCTTGCTGCCCACCATCATTAAGAAATTTTCCATTTTCAATCTTGGTTTCAAAATAACCAATCACTGCTCACTCATCAGGCCTTACCACCAGCTAATTGGGCACCAGGACCAGAGGATGCAGGAAAGAAGGTGGGGATATGTTTTCCCCATCTTTTCCTGTACCACACAATCTATGGGTTTCTGGGAAGTATCATCAGATATTATGATCAAGTGACTATGGCTAACAGTGGCGACACTGTAGAGGCCAAAACTTTGCAGATACAACTGGTGTGAAGATTCTTGAATTTTCAATTATATGAGAGTAATGTGTCCCAGATTTTAAACACATTCTTTAAGTTAGCCCTTCTGAGGTACCTTGATTCAAAAATTGTTGCCCTATGATGCACTGTTTCACCCAACTGAAGGTTACAAACAGTTTCAGTAGTATATAAATAGACTGGACATGGGGATGCCAATCAGTATCATAAAAAGCTGATTTTCTTCTTCAGACTCACTGTCTTTTCACCACTGGAAAGGTTTGTTTCTAGAGAAGAGTGTCTGTGCCTGAGAATACAGCAGGGACAGTACAGATCCATCAGGCCTAACTTTAGAGATGAGAACTAAAGACAAAGAGAACGATGGGAGAGGCTGAAGCACCCAGACATGTTAAGAGTAATCTCATATTAATTAACAAATATTGTATATGCATGTTGCCTTGTTAAAAACAAAACCAAAACAAATGCCTTTTCTCTTGTCTACTGTGGCAATGAAAAAAGTAACATGAAAGAAAACAATAGTCTAAAATAATGTCTTAAACACTGGAAAAATCTTCAAAACACCCCAAAACATATCAGAACAGGCTTCTGAATCAACTATCTGTGCCAGGGGCAAGAGACTGGAATTTAACAGCCTGGAGTCAGCTTGGCTGTGAGAAGCCGAAACAATCTTTTGCTGCCAAAGCAAATGACCCATTTCTGGCAAGAAAAAAGCCAATCCATCTTTGAAAAAGACAAGAGGTCACACAGCACTTGCAAGGGGATGGCCTTGTCTCAGGTATCTGCTCGTTTCAGAAACAATTTGTATGCATAGAGAGATGGGGGCAGGAGAGGATTTTCTCTGCAGTGGTGCTGCTGTTTTGAAAAAAAAAACCCAAATGGCAACCTCCTCATTATTTAAGTGTAGGAGACTATTCAAACATTTTTTGCCAGACATTTATCAGCAACAGTAGGTAACTCTTCCCCTCCCATTTCTTATCCTTTCCTATTTCCATGGTAGCCAGTATTTGTGTTTTGTTATGTTTTGTTTTGTTCTGAAAGTTACTATTTTTTAATTTACATCATTCCTGAGAAGCTTAAAATAATATAAAATTAACACAGCACCCATTACTGAAGACAAAAATCCTTTAACAAGTTTATGATCACCACAAAAGTAGGGTTCCCAAACATGACTGTTGAATATCTAAAAATCCAAGCTAAGAGTTATGCAAATAAGGGCAGATGCCAGTTATTGATAACTTAGGAAAGAATAGAGGAAACAGATTTGGCATAGATCAACTAATAGAGGGGAAACTTCATTACTTACAACCCACCTTCCTATTGTAATATAAAACAAAAGAGAAATAAAAGGAACAGCCATAACAATAATTTTAAAAATAGCTACACAAATATCAAAAGCAGCAACTCCAGGGCTTATTTGAAATGATAATAGATCAAAGATACAGATGAGCTTCAGATGTACAATAGCTGCACTGGATCCTTGGCTGAAAGGATGAGGGTGTATTGGCTCTAGAAACAGCGGTAAGAAATGGTAATTGCTGCAGCGGAAAATATAATTTTAAAATTCAGAACAAACTTCTGAATTTATTATATGGCAGTTACAAAAGAATAAAGGAAAATGTAATTGATCTTCACAACAGTAAAAAACAATTTAAACCAAAATACCATTGTATTATCCCTAAGACTTCCAGATGTTCACAGCTTAAAAAGCCAAATACTCTTCATTTTTATTAAAGGTAATAGACTAAAAGAATAATAGTGATAAAGGTTGTAATCAATTATCATTAGAACTTGAAGTCCTAAAATAAATTAAGTAAAGGTCAAAAAAATCCTTGTGCAATGATCTGGTATAAACAAAGTTAATGAAAAAGAACTGTCCTTCACTTATGTTGTGGTTTTTGCTTTGAGTTTTTTAAAAAAATTAAAAACAGTATTTGTTCTCTGAAGCTTCTACATAATATGGAGGTCCAGATGTTTTAATAGCCAAATACAAGCCTGGTGCATTCTTTGCTTTCATTTTTTCCTTTCCAAACAGATTACTTTTGGCTGTCTTTCTTTCCCTTGGCAATCCTCTTCGTCACTCCACTGAAATATTTCTCACGAAAGGAATCATGACATTTGTATAGCAGATACTGGCTATCCAATATGTGAGAATTATGGTCTTCTTCCTATATGGGATTAAAAAACATTGTGAAGACATGACACACACAT
>JANHZU010001524.1:0-13152 GCA_032468055.1 Acrochordus granulatus | reverse complement strand
AGATGTTAGGGACAATCATTTCTACATCAAATTCTGTTGAAAATGATTTTTTGGTGAATATTTTTGGGGACATGGAACGGATTATCTGACTTTCCATTGTTTCCTTGGGAAACTGTGTTTCTCTTTACGAGCATTTCGTGCTAAGAGCGTTCTTCCGGAACAGATTAGTCTCACCTTGTGAGGCACCATTATATATATTCATTGTAGTCTTGGAAATGATCAAGGAGAAACCATCATATTCTGCAATGCACACCTAAGATTCCTATTTGCTTGCTTTCAGAAATTCCAGATGCAAGCATATTTGAAATTAATGTGCTTCAGATGTACTAACTTTACTTTTATTGAAGGGAAACATAATTAGAGAAAATGCTCATTTATTCACAGAAGTAATGTTTCCAAAATACTGAGGCATGCTCCTACTAGATTTACTATTACACAAAATAAAGCATACTTTATTGTACCATGAGTCTAATAGTCTGAAAAATACTAGCATAGTTTTAAAAGTTCAGATATTCTTATTCTAATGTTTTACAGTACATAGCAATCTCTACAACAAACTTCTAGACATTTCCATTTCATCTCATGGGTGGCATTCATGAATCACAGCTATTTCAGATTTTACATTATTAACTTACGGTCTGTAATTATTGCATCAAACTGTACTCCCTTCCTCCATATGGGTTTTGATGCATCAGAAACAAATACGTCAAGGTAGTACTTCTCCAAACCATATTGGCGAAGGTTGGCTCTGATATTTTCATCGGGTCCTCTCCACTTTTGATTTTTTCTACTAGCTTTGCCTTAGAACAATGAAGAGAAAAAAAATTCATTTCAGGTGGGATTAAAATAATTCCAATGTTTCTTTGGAAACTGCAATTCATTTAGATTCTATTAAACTAAGTAATGGTGGCAAGAATATTTCTCTGTACCTCAAATTGATCATAGTTATGGTCCCACCTAATTCATAATAAAATGGTTGCAACTGTTCAGTAAGCAGTAGAAGAAAACAAAGACAGCAGTATTTTCCTCAGCTTACATCTATTCAAACTTCCAGCAGCGCTACACAAGGGAGACTTTTGACTGAACTTCAGAGTTCCAATCATCACAGTGACCTCACATGATCATGATATGGGCACTCAGTACCCAGTTTGTAATAACAAACTTTCAGCGAGCCATAGTCACATAATTGCAATTTCTCATATTCCTTTCCCACAAGCAAAATCAATAGGGAAGCCAGCATGAAGTCGGATGCGAAGTCCTCACTTAACAACTGCAGCCCTTAACTATTGCAACTGAGACTGTTGGAAGTGCTGTTACGAAGCAACACAGTCACATGACATCACATTTTAGGACTTAGCAATGGTAATTCCTGTCTCATTTGCCATTGTAAGCTGAGAAATACCTGTATTTCATTTGGAGTAACAGAACCCTTAAAGCTAATATTGTACTTCTGGATGCTTTGAAGTATATTTGAACAAATAAAAGAGGGAAGATTAACTTCTGATTCCTCTTTACATAGTTTCTGGATAATACACAAAATTAGAATTCATCTCTTCTCTCTCCCTCTATAGCCACACACTACACAAATCTCCACCTACCCTTTTATAGAGCTCTATTTGTGTAGGGAAGCAACATAACACATTAGGTATAACAGTCTTAAGCATAAGATGTCAGAATCATACCAGAAGGAAATTCTTCAACATGCATGCATTGCTTGAGGAGATGCACAGAGAAATCAAGAATGTAATGTAATTCATTAATTTATATTATTAAATAATGAAAAGGACATACCCAACCCGTGAACTATGTTATAATCTATATCTGTGCCGCAGACATATGCTCCAAAGTGTGCAGAAGCTATCAGAAGTCCACCTGCAAGCCAAAGAAAAGAAACAAAATATGCTTCTTATAATTCACTAAATATTCCACAACAGGGTGGAGCATGATTTCATTATTCCCAATATACTTGGAGTGCCTGAATATTTTTCCTTGTTTGTGTAGTACAGACTAGGTCACTGACATTATTACAGAGAAGTAATGGTTTTCTGACAACGGTTTTAAGCAACCCTTAAACCGTGAATGTTTATCTCTTCTGCCAGAAGTCTTACCTCTTCTCACTATTGCAACTTGTTTTAAAAATTAATATTTAAGTTGTCTTTATAGCAAAGCTAGTCTGTTACTACTTGGCATATACCTTATTTGGAACAGATTTATCTCATAAAAAAAAAATGCTGGTACAACATGTGACACAAGCACCCTCTGCTGTTTTATTCAAGAAAAACAACTAACTGAAGTAAGATAAAATCCAGAGTCATGTAAGAAACAGCATTGCTTGGACAAGACAGCAAATTTTGTAAAAGAAAGTAGAATGATTAATTCCAGGATAAAATCTGAAAATTAGTCCAGAACAAATGATACACAAATAACTTTCTTGCTCATACAAACCCTGAGAGGGTATTTTTCATATGCCTTAGTGCATCGGATAGATTACAGGGGAAAAAAAGAAAGCTGCAATGTAATTACAGACTGTAAAGGAATCTAAACATGACCTTGGGGAAAGCATGAAAGACCAATTAAAGGCAGGAAGGAAGACACAAGCTATTAAGGAGGAACTTGGAGAAGCAATTTCACAATCCAGAAACTGAAGCAGGCATGAGAAAGAAGTTCAAGATGACTCTGCCTTGATTTTGTTTAGTATAAGATGAGCAGAAAGAAACTTGGAGAGGCTTTCAAGAATCACTTTTTACACCCTACAACAATACAATAGCATTTTTGGAATCCCAGCAGTATTTGTTTCTTGAACTTGAAGGATTGAAATCAATTATGAAAAGCTCTCCAAGTTTTTTCTTTATCCCAACTCTGTCCTAAATAAAATCAAGGCAGGGTTACCTTGAATTTCTTTTCACATTTGCTTCAAACTTTAGATCATGCAATCTCTTTTTCAAACACAGTGGAACCTTGCAAGACGAGCCTGATCCATTCTGGAAGAACGTTCTTAGTGCAAAATGCTCTTAAAGCAAAACAAGGTTTCCCATAGGAAACAATGGAAAGTCGGACGATCCGTTCCACGCCCCCAAAAATATTCACCAAAAAATAATTTTCACTGGAATTTGATGTAGAAATTATTGTCCCTAACATCTGAAACAAGTAGCCATGATTAACACACGATATAAAGGAGAAACAGAGCAAACTAACCAGAACTCAAGGATCTGCTTCGAGGCAGGCTCTGGCCTCGGTTGCTGTCCGGCACCCCCTGCTGGCTCGGAGGATTCGCTGCTGCTCGAGGCAAAAGGGCCTCTTCCCTCTTCCCTCAGCAACGTCTCACAGGACAGCCCACGGACAGCTATGGAGTAAACTGCATGTGGCAGCGTTGACAGAACTCTCGCGCAGTTGCTGCCTGAACAGGAAATGCAGAGTGCACTGACTGATGACGCGTAAGTTATAGCACGAAGCTTGTCTTGTGAGCCGCCGCTCATCTAGCGGAATAAATTTTATTAATTTCTTTTGCTCGTCTTGTGAAAATCTTGTCTTGTGAGGTGCTCGTCTTGTAAAGTTCTACTGTACCTCCTTAATGGCCTGTTCTTTCATTCCTCCATTAACATTTTTTCTTATCTTCCCCAAGATCATCTCCAAATTCCTTTGCACAAAGCCACTAGCTCCTGAAATCTAAACTTCTTTATTCCTTCTTAAAACATACTATAAACCAGTTTTCTTCAATCCAAGTGAATGGGAATTCTGAAGTTTCCACTGGAACGAACCATAATGGGACAAGGTCATGACTACAAGCTATCCTTTTTTTTCCTGGATGAATCACTGCTGAGATTTTAGTCAACAAATATTTCTTGAACTACTTCCAGAGTATCTGTCTGAGAATAGTAATGCTGCATTGTCTCTTCAAAGCCAATGACTGCTGACATCAATTGCAACAGGAACTGCATGAGTAAAACAAATGAGTTGAAGATTTTTTGGTAGCTATAAATTCTAAGAAGTGATCTAGTGGGACTGTATCAGGCACAAGCAATTAGGTCCACACACTAAGGTTCAAAACAACTGATTTATTGCTAAAAGTCTGTGCAGAAATCTTTTTTGCACTTACAAGAAACTAGATAACAACTAACAAAATTCAGGAAGAGTGGTTCATCAAGGAGTGGGGTTGTACTTCCTTTCTTATGTCGATGTAAAAATTCTAAGCTTATGCCCCATTTCACTCCTCCTCCCGGCTTTGTCAGCCTCTGTTTATAAAAATACATCCTGGCATTTTTATAAACAGAGCCACAGAGTTAAAGATGTTAGAGTTGTTCTAAAGAAGACACGGTCTACAGAAGAAATAATTACACTTGGATTATCAAGGATGTTACAGTAACATATACTGTAACTTTATTTTCCAGCAGGAAGGAAAACCTCTGCCCAAATACTCGTTCCCAGTGTTGCTTATCTCTCACTCCTAATATCTTTTACCATTTCCATACTGGCTGGGGCTGCTGAGGAATTTTTGTTCAGTAACATCTGGAATACCAAAAGTTTGTACAAATCACATCTTTCTCAAACCAAATTCTTCTAATTAAAAATTGGGAGATGGCCACATAACTTTAATAATAATTAATATGAGCAGATTATAAATGTAAAACACTTTTTTTTCTCTTGAAAAAGGCTGAAGAAGAAAAGAGAGAGAGGATACCTGTTCCCACAAAAGGATCAAACACAATATTGTTTGGTTTTACTTTTGCATGGTTTGCCATGATAAAAGCCAAGCAGGAATGCATGCTTGTGTTCCCAATAAAATGTCTTTTTTTAACACTGTAGGATTCAATAAGGTCCCTTTGTCCATTGGCAATCTGTGGAATACATGGTTGGGTCGGTGAAAGAAAAGGAATGAGAACTGATTTATTTATCAAGCACTTGTAAAACATATAAACAAAAACAAAATGACTTTTTAAAAACATAGCTGCATAGGTTTTACCAGGCATCACACTGAACACATTAAAAAAGCAGCACTCCAGTCCAGAATTTTTTTCTTTTAAAAACAATCAAGTCCAATTATTATGTTGAAAATTATAAACGAGGGCACAAATCGAAACTTTAATAATTCTGATGTAATTTTGTGTCCGTATGAGTCTCTGAATGACAAGTCCACAAGGTTTTATTGGCAAGTGTTCAGAAGCAGTTTATCCTTCACTTCTCCCTGAACTAAGAGAAAGTAATTGGCCCAAAGTCATCCAGCAGGTTTTGTACCTGAGGCATGCCCAGAACACATGATCTCCTGATGTTTTTTTAAGATCTTTTTTATCCCTTTATTATTTTTATAAATAACTCAAGATGGTAAACATCTCCTTTGTTCTTCTATTTTTCCCACAACCACCACCCAGTAATCCTCTCCCCTCCAGAGTTTGCATATATTCAAACTGTTCTTTTATTACATGTGAAATTATCACCAACTTATAGATTCCTATTTTCATATGGAACATTATGGAACATTCTTCTCTGCGAAATTAGACTATCTCCATCCTTTTTGGTATTCCAAAAAGCCTTCAAGTTTTGGCTAAGTTGTCAGGCCTGGGGCTCCTGGGGGATCTGCTCAGATGGCTTCATTGCTGAGGTAGCCATTTTTATCCTGGTTTATATTTTCATTTTTATTAGTAAGGTTTATTAATTTATATTGTTCATTTGTTGTTTTTATTCACTATTCCTCTTGATTGTTGTTCATCATCCAGAGTCACCTTTGGTGAGATGGGTGGCTATATAAATTTGATTGATAAGTATCCACAAGAACCAAGGTGACACTAATTTATACTTTCTGACATTTTAGCTTTTTTGATGATAATTAAAATTACACTTTCAATTAAAATTAAAATTTCCAGACTTTCCTGTCTGGGTATTCATCAACCATTCCACAAGATCAGACCTCCTTCAGTTAATTCAATATATTATATCTTTATCATTCTCCCAGTTTCACAGACACATTATAACTTTTTCTTTTATTTCATCCATAATCATATTCTTCAAGATGTAATCATCTTACATTCCAAGCTGCAATCTGCCCTAGCATACTGGTATTTTAAAAGCTGATGATTGCAATACTAATATAATAAATTACTCACCCATCTTCCAAAGTACAAGCCAATAGGTTGTTGTGTGCTGTTACCATGATCTTCTAAAAACCAAAATATATGATCTGGATTCTTTAAATCTACACGTCCTTTAAATGGTAAAAACTGCAAAGACTGTATGGAGTGGATGGGGAAAAAGGACAGAGGAGTTGGAGACCATGAGTAATCAGCAATATTATCTGTATGATATTGTGGATACTGTTTATCCATATCCACACAATCCTCTTTACATTTATAAAAATAGGTATACTGCAAATAATTGAATATAGCCATTACCAAAACATAAAATCTGTACTATTCTTAAGCCAAAAGGATTACTTTAAAAAAGTTAATAAGGCAGCATAAAATAAACATAGCATCGATGACCTACTAAAACCAAAATGTATCGGGTGTGTTATGTATTCCTGATAGAAGATACATTTAAAAAAAATTTCATCCTTTGAGGGTGATCAGATATATAATTGCTTTTGCTTTGTGTTGTGTGAAAAATGGCAAAAAATGCTAAACTTTCTCAAAAAGGCAACTGGACTTTTATTATTTGATATAATCAGAAAACATTTCAACTCCTATCCAGGAGACTTTTTCAATTCCATGTTAAAGGAAAGAGGTGTCAGGAATATATATGTTTCTCACAAGGCACGATACAGGATACACACCAGAAAAAGTTCTCACATAGCAAGCTAACAGAGTGACAGTGCTGAGCAATAAAGATTTAAAGGCTAGTTTTGCCCTAAGGGGTCAGCACAATAACACATCAGAAAATGCTGAAAAGTTTTGTTAAAGGTGAGACAAAGCTACATTGTAAACAGGAGAGAACTGATGTCAAATCTTCACATTAAGTAAAGGCTTTAACCTATTTGCATAAATGGATTCTTTGATTCCTCTTGATAGCCAATTAGCTTCTTTGTCAAGGATCTGGAATTTCATCAAAGGAATGCCCCTTGTCTTTACCTTTGAGTTGTGTGTTTTTGCAAAATCAAAACTGAAATGGATCAACACACCTAATTTGCTTTTTACTATCAGGACCCATGAGTCTGACAGTAAAACATCTTGATGTGATTAAGACAAAGGCCAGAAACTTTCTTTCATCAGGTCTTCAGACACCATCCTCAGTGACAGAAAAAAGGTTAGAGACTCCAAATATCATCTATAGCCAATTCAGGTGTTCTTGGAATCATGGTACTATACTGTTGCACTGCCAGAAATGTATTTAAGAACACTGTTCTATCATCTGCAAATTCCAGATCTTGCCTTCTCTTCTATTTGCTGGATTTTGACCCCCTAATTATCAATTTTAATTGTGACTAAAATTACAAAGTAGAACACACAATGATCTACTTAGGAATGGGTTATGTTCTGAGAGGCTATTCATAAGTCTGTTTTTTTTCACAAGTCCAACAAGCATAAAAAAATGTGCAATAACCCTTGTGCCCTCCAAGCAGCAGCAAGCACCTCAGCTTCCTCTTGCTTCTTGGAGGCGACCAAAGGAGTATCCTTTTGATGGTAGTGGGAGCCTGGCTCCAAATCTGGAGACATCTTCAGCATCAATCCACTGCAGTTTTGGCCACTGGCACATTTCATGGGTTGTTGGGATTCACATTGCAGAAGAGCCACCAACAAGGCAACTGGGTGCCATACTCAACCAGGTACCATTGCCCCGTGCAACCTGCAAGCAGAGGGGTAAGGTGCATGCTGGTTGGTCTTGGCCCTATGAGCAGCAGTGAACAGCCCTGTACTACTCCATTCTCCACAGTGATAAGTGAGGGCACGATTGGTAGGGCCAGCTCCAGATCCCAATGGCTGTTCTTACACTACCCCATTTCCCCCCCAACCTCTTTGGGGGCATACAGAAGAGATATGAACATGGACTGTCCTTTCAGGTTATCCTGGACACAGTTCAATTTTTTTTCCTTCTACACCGAACTGAGGACTCCAGTGGTCGGCTCTCCCGGAATGGTGTTCAGGCAGAGTGTACTATCTCTGCCTCAGTGTCTTTCTCCCCTGCTGGGGTACTTGGACCCTCTTTCATGCAGATCCACATCTACCTATGATCAGCTCAACCAAGGTGTTCCATTGGTCCTGTGCACATCAGGATGGGGTGCAACCGTCCTTCTTGACAGAAAACTTGAGAGCTGTGCTGCCAAACTTACACATGCGGCATGTGATAAATTAACCCTTTCCCACTTTCTCAACTTCCAAGCCCTTCTGGGTTGGAGTAATGCCTGCACTTAATTTCTAACTCTTAGAGAACTACTTGGACTTTTTTTTTACATTTTGAACCATATAATACCTTACTATTTCTATACAATTATTTCCTCTAAAAAATCTGAAAAATTGCTGAATTTTAAAGACATGAGGGATGGAATTGCAAAATATAAAGTTGGTGGATGGCTGGGGTTGCCTCTCCTGAATATGCCATGTTTAAGACATACCCAAAACACCTTTTTAAACTCTTCAAAAAGTGATAAATCAGTAATATTGCAAGGCATATGAAAAGGTTATTTTATAGATGTGCAAAGGCGGGAGGTTAAAGCAGAGCCTTGAGAGCTTGAAAAAAGTTGTAAAATATTCAGGGATTTCCCTGGAATGCAGAGGATGAAATTCTTCAGCCCTTTTTTGTTTTATATTAAGTTTTATGGGTAGTAATGGGAGCAGGAAACTGCCAAGAAGCAAATCTTCCAACCACCCTCCCCAAAAACGAACAGTGATTTGGGAACATCAGAGGGTTTAAAAGTCTCACACCAACCTTAAGAAAAAAAACACATAAAATTTTGCCACAGAAACTTGGCCATATTCTCAACAAATTTTAACAGGACAATTATAGAGTACCAGACAGCACAAATAGGGTGCTGGATAGCCACATAAGACTCTGGGTCCTTCTTTTCTGATGCATCTTAAGGTATAATGTACCATTGTCTTAAAAAAGATGAGACCCAGAGTAAACAATCCTCTTCTCAATGATTTGGAAAAAAATAAGTGGAAGACTGACTCTTCTTGAAGAATTTAGAACCCCAGGCTAGGAAGTCTTTAAAGCTTATTAAATTTTAATTGGAAACCAACAGGTAGTCAGTAAAGTAGAGGACTCTAGCTTACAGCTTTATTTTTTTGCTTTGTCTATTTATACTGTACAGCTGCCCAACTCCCAAACACATGACTCTGGGCAGTGTACAACACAACAACAGCTAAATACTCTGTAATAATGTAAAAACATTTTACCTAAAAATAAACATATAAACAAATACAACTCAAGAAAACTAAATAAATATTGGTTAAAAGTGCATCATTCTTTAATTATTAATTTATTAAAGTCTAGTTACAGGTACATATGCCATTCACAGTTTATTTATGACGTAGACATGTGAATGTATCAGAAGAATTTAGTGAAGTTTAGTCCGATGCTTGATTATAACCCTTAGAATACATGTGGGAGCATGAAATGTGTTCTTGAGCATATGAAAGCTTTGCAATGTGACACTATTGCATTGTGGAATAAAGAGAACTGGGCTATGCATCTAGCATTAGAGGGTAAGATATAAATAATTGTGGTTTATGTCAACATAACAAAAGAATGTTGATTCTCCAAAGTTATATGTAATCCATGCTGCAAAGTATGAACTTGTGTTATATTTCTCCCTGCAATACTATGAAAGAACAGACATTTAAGCAATTGAAGAACTTAAATATTACTTACATCCATTCTCTGAATCTTCTCTGTTTGTGTTAGTGTTTTGTTAAAAGCATAGACTATCATTTTATAGGTGAAGATGGACTGTAAATATGGGGCCTAAAACAAAGCAAGAGAGTTTTGATTAAGATGTATATGTTGTGTAACCCATTCAAAATATTTATTTGCTGAATATTTTTTCTTATACCAACCATTTTCTCTACTGGATAATTCTTCAGTGAAGAATGCAGTTCTTCTACAGATTTCCCATGACCCCATAGCTCAAATATTGATCTGAAAACAAATAAATACAGGCATTCAAGAATATTTGTATCCTATTTTGCTTAAAAACTTCTATACTCTCTACAAATTTGACTATTTCAATGGAATTTATGCATTTACTTGTATCAGTATGTAGCTAGTATTTCATTATAGCCAAAAGCCTGTCAAGTAAAATGTTTTATAATACTAAGAAATAATATAAGAGCAATGAATTATTACAAGAAAATATAAATACAGATCCATGCACAGATAGACATTACATGCAGATATAGACATTCACTGTTTAAAACTATGCCAAGATGAGCAAATAGAAGTTGAGATCAGCTGACATTCTAAAAGATCACAGAAGTGGTGGGCTAGACGTTACCTTGAGCTAGACTCTAAATATTATATAATTTGGCATTGTTTTTCATGGACAATAGTAAAACATAAAATTGCTCCAATTAGTAAAATGCAACAGGAAGGACATAATGCACTGGGTGCACTAAAGGATGGGAACTCCCATCTTGAGTGAAAGTTAGGTGGTGGGAGGGAGTGAGTATGGCCCGTTAGTCAGTGAGAGAGACTAACAGACTGTGTATGCATGGGGGATTGGATGGGGCAGGGTCCTGCTGGCGCTGAGCAGAAACTGAAGTGCTGTGGAGGGCTCCTTTTCCCCTTAGCCCCCTGATGTGTTTGTTAGGGGCGCATGAATTGGGGAGGCTGGAATGGGAGACCAGCTCGGGAGATTTAGGGTGGGACAGGTTATCTCGGTGGTGATGGCTAGGGTTAATACGGGAGCTGGAGGGCAGGCCGTTCCAGGGGAAGGCACCCCCAACGTTTGATACCGGTCCTCTGAGCTCATTCTCAGCTCCTGGACAGCAGACCCTTGGAGGGCCTAAGGCTCAGCTGCTGCTGGTGAATGCCAGGTCTGTAAATAATAAGGCTCCCCTTATTTGTGATCTAATTAGGGAGGAGCAAGCTGACCTGGCATGTATCACCAAGACACTGGAAGGGGGAGTCCCCCTCTCAGAGATGTGCCAGCTGGGTTTAGGGTTTGGCACCAGCTGTGGCCCAGGGCAGGAGAGGGGGTGTAGCAATTGTCATCTGGGAATCTCTCTTGGCCACCAGAGGCCATGCTCAGGTATTTAGATGTAAGACCCTGTTCCTGAGGCTGGGCTCACAGGATCAGCTGGGATTGTTGCTTCTGGACCAGCCTCCCTGCTGTGCGGCAAAATCCCTGTCTGAGCTACTGAAGGTTGAGTTCCCCAGGCTAATGGTCCTGGGGAACTTTAATCTGCCATCTCTGAATGTGGTCTCAAAAGTATCTCAGGAGTTGGTCACCATGACGGCCATGGGCCTTTCCCAGTTCATCCATGGCCTAACTCAGGACAGTGGTCACATGCTGGATATGATTTTGTTAGAATAATGGCAACATGATCTGGTGGGGACTTTACTATCCCCTTTGTCATGGTCAGACCATATCTTGGTGTCTGTGAGATTCTCCTATGCTATCCCCCTTGGCCAGGAGGCCAAGTGAATTCAAGTGGTCTACCCCCAGTGACCGATGGACCCAAATGGGTTTCAAAAGGAACTGGAGGATATCCCTGAGGTCTTGCTGCATGATTTTGCTGAGGACTTGGCTGCTGTTTGGAATGAAGACAGCCACTGCCCTGGTCAGGATCACGCTCGAGCAGCCTTTCTTCACCCCATGTGTCTCTTGTTCCCCATGGCTAATGGAGGAGCTGCAGACCCTGAAAAGGGCCAAGAGATGTCTAGAGTGCTGCTGGAGGAAGACTTAGAGTAAATCCAACCAAACACAGGTTAGAGTGTTATTAAGGCCTACCTTGTGGCAGTAAAAGTGGCAAAGCATTACTTCTCCGCCCTTATTGCATCTGCAGAGTGTCACCCTGCGGCCCTGTTTAAAATTACCCATTCTCTCCTTGGATAGATCGACGTAAAGGATTATCTTCATGGCCTAGTGGAAGAGTCTGTGGAACACCTGATGGTCAAAGTAAATCAGATTCACTCCCAGATGGATTGTGTGTGTGGAGCAGATCCAGTGGAGATGTCTAGGGAGGGGTCTTACCTGGTTATCTGGGAACAGTTTGATCTCATTGGAGGAAGTGGACAGGGTTATCAATCTGTCAGGCCAACTTCCTATCAATTGGATTCTTGTCCTTTCAGGACAGTGACTTCCAGGTGAGTGCAAGCAGTAATTGTTTGCTGCAGAAGGGGATTTTTCCAGGACTTTTTAAGGAGGCCCTGGTGCACCCCTATGCAAAAAGGCAACTCTTGACCCCACCTGTCTGGACAACTTCCATTCAGTCTCCCACCTCCCCTTTTTAGGGAAGGTGATAAATAAGGTGGTTGCTTGGCAGCTTCAAAGGATCCTGGATGAAATAGATTACCTGGACCCTTTTCAGTCAGGTTTCAGGCCCGATTATGGGACAGAAACAGCATTTGTCATTCTTGTGGACGATCTCTGGCGAGAGATCCATCCATCCTAGATCTACCTGACCTGCTTTGGCTCCTTTCTTCAAGGCTGGTCCCAATCAGTGCTGGTAGGGAGTGAGAGGTCCAGCCACAGCCACTGCTTTGCGGCATGCCACTGGGCTGTTCTTTCTCCACTCCTTAACATCTACATGAAGCTGCTGGGTGAGCATCAGTCACCATGGAATGAGATATCATCAGTACGTGACTAATACACAACTTTCTATCTCCATCCCAGGTGACTCAAGTGTTGTTGTGACTGCCCTTTCGCAGTACCTGGAGGCTGTGAGGGTCTGGATGGGGGATCAGGCTATGACTGAACCCTGGTAAGACCGATTGGCTGTTGGTGTGAGAGACTTTGGATTCTGGGGGTTCAACATCTTTGGTTCTGGATTGGGTAGCACTACCCCAGACAGACCCAGTGTGAAACTTGGAGGTTCTCCTGGACTCCCAACTCCTGCTTGATGAGAGGGTGGCAGTCGTGGCTAGGAGAGGCTTTACAGAACTTCGTGCTGTGCACCAGCTGCACCTGTACCTGGATCAGGAATCCCTATGCTCAGTCGCTCAAGCACTAGTCATTCCCAGCCGGAATACTGCAATGGGGCTACCCTTGAAGAGCATCCAGAG
>JANHZU010001523.1:416240-427640 GCA_032468055.1 Acrochordus granulatus | reverse complement strand
CCTTTTTCTTGTTTTATTTAAAGCCTCAAGCAAGTCTTATAGTGCTTGAAATAGGTGGCATGCAACATATAAATGTCCTGTCTTTTTCTTTCTCTCTTAAACAGAAGAAATCTTGTAAAAAGACTGCTTCCAAAATTCAGGTATCTGGGGAAAAGGCATGCAATTTTTACATATATATAATGCTTAAAAAGTAATTTTAGATAATTTGAAACTTGCATTCCAATTATATGGAACTTTTCTTGAAATCAAAACAGCTTCTGGGATTTTTTTTGAAACCTGAAAATGATGAAATTATTTTTTTGAAACGGGACAAAGTTAGAATTTCTTTTCTGCTTCATATACATTTAGTTTGCTTAGGCTACCTCATGGCTGTCATTAAAATAAAAATATATACAATTCTACATTTGTATAGTTGTCCTCTAATAGACTTGGATGTTTATTTATTTATTTAAGAAAATTTATATGGTTGCCCAACTCACTTGTGGTTACTCTGGGTGGCTTACAAAATAAATAATGGCCTCAGAATCCTTCCAAAATATGCTTCAAGTTATCATTTTTAAAATGATATTCTTCAAACTATGAGAAGTGGGTCAGAACTGTTGAATAAAGCATCTGTGCTGTTCTGCATAATCATGCTTGACTCATTGAGGCAGCAGTTGTAAGGACATAATTTTGAAGAAGCTGAAATATCATGACAAGTGAGCAAAGACAAAACTATAAATTACTGTCCAACAGTAACCTCTAAGCAGGAGAAAAACTGGGAAATTCATCTGTGAAAAGCACAACATATCTAACATGCCCAATTAGCCAGCTAGAAACACCAATAACTAATGGCAAGGAAAGTAGTAGGAAGGGGAAAAGAGATAATCCATGTATTGATTATTCTGGCCAGCTGAAATAATCTGGTGGAAATAATCTGCAAGGGAACTTGAACAAGAGAGAAGGGTAACTACCAGTGTTTTCACTGTAGTAGCAATTAATCCTTTCTCCATAGATTTAGATCTACTAGCATGAATTTTCCATATCCATAGGATAAAAAAAGGAAAGACAAGAAAGAAAATCCTTAACAGCTCTTTGTGCAAAAATAGGATCTCAAACAGAGCATTAAGCTTCAGTTTCCCACAGAGAATACCTGGGAAAAGATCCAATATCATAACATTTGTCTAGAGAGAAAGAATGGTTGAATGGCCGATGACCATAGTTGAAAGAGAAAGCCATAGATATATACAGAGAGGTAACAAGAAACAATCTATGTCACAATCTATAAAAGAATCAATATTTATTAATCAATAAAAGAAAATTCACCAGAAAAACATTTTCTTCAGTCTGAACACCTACTATACAGAATAGTCTATGGACTTTTCATAGTAAATGTACTTAAGTTTATTATGTTTCAATTAACCTAAAAAAAGTAGTTAAGAATGTACAACAATCATGAGTCAAAGATTGTTTCATGCATATGGCATGTCAAAGGCACACTTAAAAATGGGTAGATCATAGATCCATTGGAAGTCACAGATATGAAAATGAACTTCAATCAGGCTTATGTAATTTTCTTTGCCATTTAACATATTTCTAAACTTCAAAAACACAAAAGAATTTATGACTCATTCTATGGAATGCTTCTTAAAGTCTCAAAAAAAAAACCTTGAGCTTTGTTCAACTTCCAGGATTCATTTGTTGTACCTTGTGTCCTTGCCTCCCCCTCCACTTTATTTTGGGGGGTGTTTTTATGTCATTCTCAGGGTATTACTTTAGCCTGAATTTGGAAAAAGCTTTTTAACATCAAGAACAGTCAGGGACTTGATACAGATATTAACTGATTTTATCCATTTCCCTTGGTATTGAATGATTTCACATTCCAGAAGAGAAGTCAGGTTGTCCTTTCCATATTAAGAAATATACCTAACCACTTTTATGTGTGTGTGTGTGTGTGTGTAAGTAACCTAAGCATGCTGTATGTATTCACCCAGCTCATCCATCTGATCTGGTATTTGTCATTCAAGACTAGATGATGATGATCTTATTCTCTTGGGCTTCCAATTGATAATTTATTTATCAGGGTTCCTGCTGTTTCTGTTGCTAGAAGAAGATGACTTAATGCCTAGTTTGAAGATACCTATTATTTGTGAGTAATTAATCTCAGTTCTGCAGTGTTATCTGAAAAAAAAGTGCTTTCTGGGGGAGAGAATAATACTAGTTTGATCACTGCTTGTGTTTTATGTTCAGCTAAACAGTTTTAGTTGATTTCTCATTCACTATAATTTTATAGGTAAGCATATGACAAATCTATCACATCAGCTTTCCAGGGAATAGAGATATTTTTGTATAATACTTAACATGGTTCATAAAATTGTTTGTATTGTTAAGAACAACAGGGAACAGCAGGAACATGGGTTGTGACAAATAAACTGTTCTCCTTGAAACAATAGAATGAGAAGAACTAAACATCGCAAGGAAAAATTTTTTGCTTTATTAAAATTTAATAAATGATAATAATTGATTTAGAGTTTAGAAATAGTTAAAGGGGGGAGGGAAGCAGTAAAGAGTTTATATCCTCCCCTTACTTGAATTCAAGATGTTGATCTGTAAAAAGTAATCTAATTGTGTTGCATTGGAATAGATTTTCCAGATACGTGCTGGAAAAATGTAGTACTTGGCAAAGTATTAAGTGCTGACCCTAATCACCACAAAGTTCCCCATTCCTGTGATAGACAGAATAGGAAAGCCAATTTTTACAACTAACTTTGATTGTCACAAATAATGTTCGCAGCCAGAGGGTTAGCATGGGTCACCACACATCCCCAGCCCTCTGCCTTAATACCAACTCCCCACAGGGCTGTGTGCTGAGCCCCTTGCTCTATACCCTCTATACCTACGACTGCACTTCTGCCTATCACAGCAACACCATCATCAAATTTGCAGACAACACCACAGTCGTGGGGCTCATCTCAGGGGCAGATGAGTCTGACTACAGGTATGAGGTGGCGTGGTTGTCAGTGTGGTGCAAAGAGAACAACCTGCTCCTTAACACATCAAAAACCAAGGAGCCGATAATAGACTACAGGAAGAAGAAAACAGACATTCCACCACTTATCATTAGTGGATATTGTGTGGAGAGGGTGGCAGAGTTTTGATTCCTGGGAGTCCACTTTGAGGAAGACCTAACCTGGAGTGTGAACACCTCCGAGCTGCTGAAAAAGGCCCAGCAGAGACCGTTCTTTCTGAGGGTGCTCATAAAGAGCAACATCACTCAGAGACTGCTGGTGTCCTTTTATCGGAGCTCCATACAGAGCATATTAACATACTGCATGTGCGTGTGGTACACCAGCTGCACAGTGGCTCAGAGGAAATCTCTCCAAAGGTTCATTAATTCGGCCCAGAAGATCGTGGGGTGCCCTCTCCCCACATCAGAAGAACTGCACAGTTCCCGCTGTCTCAAAAAAGCTCTGAACGTTATAAAGGACACTTCTCATCCTGGACATTCACTGACTGAACTGTTGCTGTCAGGCAAACGGTACAGAACAATCACAAGAAGGACAAATAGATGTAAAAACAGTTTTTACCCAACAGCAATATTCACACTACATTCAGTATAAGTGTGCAATGTTCAGATTCATTGTATATCATTATGTTTGATGTGCAATGTCATATTTTCATGTCTGATGTGTAGTGGGGACTGCATAATGGATGTGAAGAGTGTGTGGTTGTGTGTGATAGTTTTTATGTTGTCTGAATTTTTAGTTTTGTTTGTTAGGTATGTCATAGTTTCTGTGAAACTGTATGAGTGATGCAGTGACCGGGTGTCATTTTTAATGTTGTTGGTGCAATGACAATAAATATAATTATTATTATTAAACATAGTGAGTTAGCTTTATTACTTCTTCCTGGAGCTTCTAGACACCTGTATCATTGTCTGTTTCAGATCCCAAACTCATAGGTCACCGATAGCTATTATGCAGCATAACTCGAGAGAAGTCATCCCATTTGTTGTTCACCGTCACAAAGCAAAATGTCTTGGTAGAGCTATGCTAGGCAACAGTCCATCAGTAATGAAACTTTAAAAATCCAGTTTGGATTATCCAGAAAATTGGTAGAATATTGGAAAAATGCATCATATATGATTTTGTAAGTGTGAAGCTGGCTCAGTTTTCAAACAATTCACACATCTCTCCTCACTCTGTCCAAATGCAGAAAAAACCACTTGGGAGTCACAAGCGAACATAGCAAGGCTTCAGATTTCATTACCACTTTCTTCATTACTGTGCCTCAAGTTGCTATAAATAACACATGGTGAATTTTTGAGTGTGACATCTTCAAGCTAATGTGTATTTTAATCAGAGAATATTCTGACAGTTCATAATTGGTTTACACTTTTATTATATCATTTCATGTTTATTAACTTTTTGGGGGGTTATTGGATAAAATTCAGCTATGAGCTACAGCTATGGAATCTGACTGAAATTAGCAAAATGGAAATAATCGAGTTGGAGGGTGACCTTTGGCTAATCACCAGCCACACTGCATGTTATTTTTTAAGTGTTTACTTCATATAGATTGCACAGCTATCCACTATGTTTCATTTAGCATATTTACTTCAGTTTGGATGTCAGAATTTTGTTTTTTTCTGGCATATTTTGTTTGAAAAAGATAAAGAGGTGAAGTTTCCCTTGAATCAAGCTTATTCCTGTCAACAATATGGAAGTAAATTGTCATTTCTACCTTCTTTGCTATTTAACCTTCAGTCCTACTTTTTTTCTGTGTGCTTCTTACTCCAAGAAGCAACCAAGTCCAACTCTCCTTAGAACTTGTGATATCAACTAAGATTCTGCTATTTGTTGGACTTCCGTTTATTAGCCTGAGCCATAATAAATGTTTTGAGTGAATCTGGAGGTATTGCTTAACTGCCTATTATGGAACTGAAATTTGACCTTCAGAAATTGATAGGATTAGGGGAATTAATGTAGCAAAGAAAGAGAATGTTTATTTATTATTTTGTAATGCATATTTAATGCTATTGCTATTGTTCTTTCCTATAGCACTCTGAGAAGTTGCATGGAAGAAGACTGAACTTCCTTTTACTAGAACTACCACTGAGAGCAAGAGAGCATGCACATGCAAGGACATGCACATACTAAATTAAGCAATACCTCTTATCTCTTGATAATAATAATAATCTGAACTAATTTACATTTCTCTCTTTTTATTTTTTATTGGGATATGTGCCTCAAATATTCCTCCACTACTATTGAGCATGTGAAAATTATAATTTTTATTTTAACATATAATTTACTTGGTCTAATTATATTTTTTCTGATAATGCTTAACAACAGTATTGTTCCTTAAATAAAAAAATAATGTGGAATTCATTATTTATTTTTCACATTTTAATCTGCACATTTCCTCAGAGAGGTACTCTGGGCAATGTACAATAACATGTTAAAATCTAAAACAGTATAAAAGTTAAAAATCTAAAATTTAGAAAACAGCAAGAAGAAGACTGTTAAAACTGATTAAAAAGGTGAAAGAGGGCTTTCAGGACACTAGCTAGTGCCATGACTGGGTCCTTTTCTAGCCTTCCCATGCAAGACTGCAAAGCCAGGTTTAACCCCTGTGTGGGAAGGCTGTCTCAACTCCAGGGAATGAGAAAGTGTGGAGTTTGCTACCAGTTTATATATAGTCTAAGAAGAAAGGAGGAAACCATGCCTCAACCAAGATTGACAGGGCAAGCTATTATACATAAAAAGGCAACACTACCCCCCCCACACACACACACACTGATGATATTACCTAGTTGGGTAATGAAACATCTGCAAGTAAACAACCAGGCTGAGAGAGCACCAAGCACTCCACAGTTCAACCTTGAGTTATACATATTCTTTTCTTCAGGAATATAAAATTACAAAGATTAAGGCAGACTAATTAACCAAGCAAAGTTTATAATAGTATTTTTGAGCTCTTCTAAATATTTTATTATTAAATCAATATTGTAATCGTTCTTAAACATCAAAGGTTATGATACAAAGTATAGATTGTATCAGATGACACTATTCTAAAGCTACCCATATTTTAGAAGATTCTGTTGCTGAATTATCACTTGCTGCCATTGGTTTTATGTGATCCCATACCCCTACCTTATCTGTATTTTTCTAGCATCTGGGCTTTATAAGTACAGGGTTTAAAGAAACACACAGGTAAAAAAACCAAAAATGCATATAACAATACATAAATAATGTTTAACTCTGAATGTTATCACATTTGCCATCTTTTCTGGAAGAAAAACCTAATCTAGCAGAACAGGATTTAAGACAGTGAATTTATCAGTGAGGAAATTAGTGGGATTTGGAAATTATAGAGGTAAAATATATTGTAAACAATAAAGTACAAAAGATTAACTCCTGAATTAGATAAATAGTGATTAAACAGAAGTTGAAAAATGCACCATCCATGGAGAAGCCAACTTGCATTTTTCGTGGTGTTTTGGTTAAAAATTCGAGGGTGAGCTTATCTGTGAGTACATATAGAATATACCAGTACTTTAAAAAATGTTATCATATATATTCACAGATAAGACCATCCATGGAGAAGCCAAACCAAAATTTTTAGTGTATTTTGGCACCTAATGTTCTTGGTTTATTTGTGAGCATATACAGTATAATAAGCCTTGACTAGGTGGATATAACATAGACACATATAGATGAAGGTGTATCTCCTTGGGTAGAGCATTAGAAATAAAAGAGCTTTTATTTCTAAAAATAAAGGATGTTCAACCTTTTTTGTCTATAGCTGAATATCAAAAGCAGCAGCAGCAGAGCTTAACATGATTTCACTATTGTTTAAATACACCACAGTTTTTTGAGGATCATAGTTTTAAATAAACCAGTTGAAATGAATGGAGACATTGCAATTTTATCCCCAAATGTGCTGGTTTATTCAGATCATGTATTGGTTTATGCAGATAGGTATTTGAGAAGGGAATATTCCTAGACCTAATTAAAGATTGAACTGGATTATTTTGTATGAAAAATATGTTTGAAGATATATGCACAATTGCTCAATGGTAGCAATTGAAAATATTGGGCTAGGATAATGTTATAAATCAGTCCCTTTAAACATGCTCTAGTCAAACCACAGGCATTTGTAGAGCAGGGAAAAAAGTATTTCTATTGGATAGGTTAGTGAAGATCCAGAAACCAAACTTGAATTACAGTTGAAAAAGAATCTCTGGTAATACTGGAAAAATATTCAAGAAAAAAGAGTTGATTCTAATTCCGGAGATAAAGTAGCAGCCCCAGAATAAGAAGACTGTAAGCTTCAAATAATAATATTTATATTGTCCATGGCTTAAACCTGAAAATTAAGTAGAAAATACATAAATGCTGATTATCTGTCTCCTTCCTTGGGGTTTTTCCAGTCTTCTGACCTTTTAACTAAAGTGGTGTTGATTGGAAAAGGTTGAACAGAAGTAGAACTGTGCATGAAGCTATATAGCAAGAAAAAAAATCCAACGAATAAGATTAAGTAACATTAGTCATTAACTAATGATTAATAACATTAGTCATTAATGGAGTTCTGGAAAAAAGGAAATATTGTTTTCTTCTTTCCACTTTCTTGAAAGAAGGAAGCTCATTTCACACAGCAGGACAGTTTCCCTTTCAATGATCTCTACTATCTAATTATTACTTTTATCTGGAATATCCTTTTTCTTGCAATTTCTCTGAAATAATGTAGTATATCATACATAATTAATGTATCTCCACCAATATTATTGAGATAACTGAATATTTTCTCTTCTTTTAGCCATTGTAGCAATAAATAAATTTTATTTATTTGCATTATAATTTCTCAGTCCATAAAAGGGCTCTTTAATTTCAACAAGATATACCATGAAAATATTGCAGTTGGTAATATAACACATAATTCCTGGTTTGATTATATCACGATGAAATGCACCTGTGACACCTTTCACAATAAAACGCAACTGTACTAGAGTTACACAACTACTTGCTACAACAAGTCATGTCTATATTATTAGAGGGATTTATAAATCACTTACATTCAAAGGGTGCTCATGAAAAATAAAATTTAAAAGGAAGCAACAAGTTCCCACTTAACATGGAATTCCGTGGATGATTTTTGGATGAGCTACAATCTTTCATTATTTGTCTCCTAGAGTTGTTACGGAGATAAAAGATGAGAAGGCAATCTCCCAAATGATTAGTCATGAACATATACAGTGTATAGTGCACTAATAGTAATATCAGACTATGGAGGATTGCCTACTTTTTTCTACGCATCTTTAGAGATGTAGTATCTGAATTGTAGCTGCTATATATGGTTGTAAAAATCTAGATGATCACTGCATGGTAGCAAAGAGATACTATTAATGATCATTAATATGATATAAATATGATTATTTAGATTTTGCAGATCAAAGATGGTAGCTTTACTATTATTATGATTTTATAATATCCCATTAAATTTGGACATGATATTTTACAGAAAACAAACTTCTCAAAGCAGAATTTTTAAATGATGGATATTTAAATTAATTGCCTTTTTATTTATTGTCTGTGAGTCTCTTGTAGAAGATAATTTGATTTAAAAACTGCCTTAGAACAAGGTAGACCATTTTTCCTTCTAACTCAATATTATCAACATTGTTTGGTAATAACTGCCAAGTTTCAGACAAGCCCTCTGCCCAGATTTTCCTGGAGATGCTACAATTGTACATGTGACCTTTTTTGTAGAAAACACAATGCTGTACTAATAAAAATGTCCTTTCTAAGCAATGACTCCTTTTAACAACAGGAAAGGTATTGGGTCATTGTTCACCAAATCTACTTAAGTTTCCAGTCTGTGCTCTATCATATAGAGTTGAAATTCTAAAAAAAGGACATCTATCATTTCTTTTTTTATCCTTTAATCAAAATCCTCAGATATTTTAGATAATAACCCCATCAACTACAGTCACAATTTCTAATGGATTTCAAAAATAAAACTTACCTTCAAAAGCACTTGGAGAGATTTGATTTGGAGACACCTGTTCTAGATGGAAAAATACAGTGCATATTCTAAAGGATCCAACTCAGAAAATATTGTCCAAGGGAAGAGAAATACTTTTAGCAGTTATAGTTCCGATTTCAGATGCAAATGGACTGACTAAAATTTGAGGCAATTTATATTTTTTAACCACAAACATGCAAAGCTTCCAGTAAGAGTTGGATTTAGGCTAGGTCCTTAACTTGCCGTTTTCAAATATATCATATATTGTAGGCTAAAGTGGGGAAGAATTAAATTTATGTAATCCCTGCCTCCTCCTCCACTCAGCTTTATACTGTATAATGTAATTTTGAAAGGACAGTATGGCTTGAAATAATTGAGTCAATATTCACCAGGTTTATTAATATCATGTTTGGCCATGTGTTTGGTCATAAAGAAATCCTTTTTTAAAAATAAAATACGAGATTTAGAGTAACTCTAAATTATTAGATACTTTGATCTAATTTATTCTGATGTTGGTTAGATGGAGAACCAAACTTTTTTTTTGTTGAATAGATAGAGAACCAAACAAGTTCTTTAATGTCTTGCAAACACTCCAGAATAAATGAAATAATCTGATAAGAAAAAATTAGTGAGGACAAAGATAATTTATTAATATCTTTAAGGAAAATAATAAATCAATATTTCCACCATGGAGTTTTGACAGTAATATATCCATCACTAAAAAATCCCATATCTGTCTAGTCTTTTAAGCATAAAAGTTTCTTACTTCTGGAATTTATAGTTATCATGCAATATCCTTACTCTTTTTATCTTCATTGTTGGAAACAAGCCTTGTGCAAATAAAAAATATATACACATACATTTACATTCTTGTTATAATAAGACTGGCAGAAAAGGCATATATTATCTCTTCATTTGCTTATAAATGGAGACATTTTTTTAAAGATGGCAGATGGGAGTGGATGCAGAGCATGGAGCTTCTTCTGATCCTCTTGGAAGGTTGGGGCCCCCATTTTTTCTTTTCCTTTTCTTTTTTCCCCCTTTTTTAGCCATCTGACTTCTGGTTCTGGACACCTGGAGCTGCAGTTCTTTGGTGGCCACTGAGTCAGCTGTTAGGGGGAGTTAGTGGTTGGGGGCAGAGACAATGGAGGCCTACCTGACAGCCTCATATGGCTGCACAGCACAGTGATGTTGCTGGCTCCTAGGATCAGCTGTTTATACCTGTTCTGTAAGAGCAATTGAGACAGTGGCATAGGAGCATGGAGGAGCCATCCTGGAGCATTGATGTGGCATAGGTGATGGTGACAGCTGCTGAGAATTTATCTGTTTGGCAGTCAAGCCTTCCAGAGTGCCCAGGAGCAGCAGCGTGACATTATTGGTGATGGCTGTGGTGGCAACAGTGACTGAGATCAATATCAACTGCTTGGCAGCCAAGGTTTTGGAAAACCACGGGAACAGCAATGTTAGGGCAGTGGTGGTGGCTGTGATGCTATTGTTGGGTGTTGAGATCAGTTGTTCAGTGGCCAAGAGTGGCCTGGAGCAGCTGCATGACAATAGTGAAGGTGGCAATGGTGATGGCCAGGCCTGTGCAGTGGCCAAGGCCCTTGGTCATGGAGTCAACCTCTGTTGCTGGAGAGAGGCTTTGGGCACTGAGGTCTACTGTTGGATACGGACCCAACATTTGAATTTTGTGAGGTATTGTGACCAATGGTCAGACTGAAGGGACAGTGAATTGGCCACATTGGATGTATTATGGACCTTGTTTGGTTGGGGGCTGGCTCCAGGGTGAGAGCCAGAGTCAGACTGGGTGGGTATGCTATCCATGGTGAGAGCTGGGGAAGGGATTTGTGAATTGTCCTTCCTCTAGCTAGTGGTGAGAGAGCCTGGTATAGTGGAGGGCACTATGTGTTTATGTGGAGAGGGGGTGGGGTCGGGGCCCTATGAAGTGCTGAGAGTTCCTGCCATCACCCCTCTTTCTAGGTTGTTTTGTTCTGTATGCTATGTTTGTATGTCAGCATACCCTTGTGAGCCCTGAGTTCTGGTTGCTGCTGCTGATTGCCAGGTAACTTAATAATAACCCTCATTTGTGACTCCATTGAGGAGGAACATGCTGACCTGGCATGCATTACTGAGATCTGGCTGGCACTTGATGGGACGCTGCACTCTTAGAGATGTGTCCAGCCAGGTTTAAGGTTTGGCATCAGCCAAGAACCCAGGGCAGAGGGGGTGGCAGTGGTCATCTATGAATCTCTGCCTCCATGGGCCTTGCTCCATAAGTCACCAGTTGTGAGACCCTGTTCTTCATACTCGGCACTCAGGATCAGTTGGGACTGTTGCTATTATACCAGCCTCCCTGCTCTGTAGCATCCTCCCTGCCTGAGCTGATTGAAGCCA
>JANHZU010001523.1:373437-391306 GCA_032468055.1 Acrochordus granulatus | reverse complement strand
CCGATCTCATGGCAGTCATGGGCCTTTCCCAGATCATTTTGAGTCTTACTTGAGACAGCGGCCACACTCCAGATATTATTTCTTCTTGGAGCAATGGCAACATGAACTGGAAAGAGAACTTTTAGTGTCCCCCTTGTCATGGTCAGATAACTCCCTGGTGTCCTTGAGATTTTATGCTGCCCCCTCTGCAGGGAGGTGGGACCATTCAGACAGTCCACCCCTGGCAACTGATGGATCTGGAAGGGCTTCAGAGGGAGCTAGAGGATGTTCCAAGGGTATTGCTGCATGGTCCCATCAAAGCCCTGGTTATGTCTGGAATCAAAGGGAGCCGAGGCTTTGGACAGAATTGTGCCCATGCAGCCTCTCTCTACTCATCACACTCAGCACTCTCTGCGGTTTACAGAAGAGCTGTGGGTGCTTAAAAGATGAAAGAGATGCCTAGAGTGCCAGTAGTGGAAGATTAGGGAATAATCCATCTGGTTATGAACTGCTGTTGAAGCCTATCTCGGGGAGATAAAGGTGGCAAAACATATTATTTCTCCACCTTTATTGCATCTGCAGAGTGCTGTCCATCGGCCCTGTTTAGAGTCGCCCAATCTCTCCTTGGCAGGGAAGATTCGGGAGACATTTTGCAGGGCTGTCCAGAAGAATTTGCTGAGCATCTAACAGATAAAGTAGCTCGGATTCAGTCCCAGTTGGAAGCTGTGCATGGAGCAGATCCACCTGAGATGCCGAGGGAGGAGTCCTGCCCAGTTATCTGGGAACAATTTGATCCTGTTGTTCCAGAGGAAGTGGACAGAGCCCTTGATGCTGTTATTGCGACTACCTGTTTGTTAGATCCTTGTCTCTCCTGGTTGGTGAAAGCTGCCAGACAGGTGGGTCCACGCAGTGATTAATGCCTCACTGCAACAGGGGGTCTTTCCTGACCTTTTAAAGAGGCTGTGGTTCACCCCCTGTTAAACAACCCATTGTTGGACTCCACCTGTCTGCACAATTATTGTCCAGTCTCCCACCTGCCTTTTTCAGGCAAGGTGGTGGACAAAGTAGTCACATGACAGCTTCAGAGGATCCTGGAGAAAACAGATTTTCTCTACCCTTTTCACTTGACCTCTCAGTGGCTTTCGATACCATTGAGCATAGTTCCTTTTGGTCGGCTGTGGGAGTTGGGACTGGGTGGTGCAGTTTTGCACTGGTTCAGCTCCTTTCTCCATGGCTGATCCCAATCGAAGTTAATTGGGAGAGAGAAATCCCTCCCATGGCTGCTACTTTGTGGGGTACTGTAGTTTCTCTGAAGGAATTCTGATTTGGCTAAAATGCAATCCCAAAACAAAATTATGAGATTAACAAATAGTTTGCATTTTGTCATATGACCTTGCTGTTGATGTACTATATACTGACAAATCCGATATGCCATCTGGTTCAATGAAATGGGATCCTTTTCAGTTTATAAGGCCTTATTGAATGGATAAGATATTTGTTACTTTCAGGCCTACCCAATTATTATTTTTTAAATCAAGTTGTATTTTGTAGGCATAATGGAGGATCACAATGGTCCTCAAAAATGTTACCTGACACAGCAGGCTATTTAAACTGTAGTTTATATGTATAAACTCCATAGCCTATCATTTTAGCCAGTTCTTCTTGACATATACTTTTTGTGTCTATGATGTACATGTAAATTATCACAGACTTTTCTTGCCCCATATATGGTATGTTAAAATTTCTGTCAACAATCAGGCCTAGAAATAAACATTGACTTCTGGTTTAACGGGAAAAGACTAAGATGTAGACATAAGAATTCCAATGAGTATCATGCATAAAGTACATATATACACATATACACACAGAGAGTTTATCTTGTCACCGATATAATTGTAGGGCAGTTGAACGCAGGGCAGCCTGCACATGGCTATTGATTACACAGCATTTACTGGCCTTTTTATTAATGTGAGAATCCACTCTCACAAAACATTCATCAAGTACTTCAGTTTTCTGGAAAGTCCTATATTCCATTCCAAGATCTTGTGGACTATAAAGTGATCCTGGTTTATCTAGAAAGTCAGGAAAGAGACTATGGTATCCCCTTACTATCAGTAATTAAAGCAATGTCATATAATGTCAGGGACCTTACAGGTCATGTAGTATAATCTGTTCCTCAAATGACCATCCAGCCTCTGTCTGACATCTGTGATGAAGGTAAACTCACCACTTCATGAAGTGTATGTGTTTACTTTTGATCTTAAACATGTCAGTCAGTAATTTAGGATTTTCAACATTTCTATCCAGTTTTGAAATTTTTAATACCATTATTTGTATTCTGTTACATTGAGAGAGGATATGCAGGAGGTTGGTGTGACTGAGGAGGATGCTGAAAACCGAGGAAGATGGAAACAGAAGATTCACTGTGGCGACCCCTGACGGGAGCAGCCAAAAGAAGATTTGCATATCGTTATATAAGTTGAAGATGCATTTTAATACATAAAACTTCTAAGTATAAAAACTGGGAAGCAGAAATCTACAACTCATATAACAAGATGATAATAAGTTCCTTTACTTCAGTTAATATCTAGTAGGAGTTTGCATTCAACTCTTTCTTTGATTCCAAATCGATTGTCACTATACTAATCAACTTCAAATGAAAAAGTATAATGTGTTTTGAAGAATTACATGTATTTTTAACCATACATTGTTCTAATATGTTAATTTTGAAAGGAACATTTGGATAAACTTAGTTTTGAAATTATTTTAAACACAAACCACAGAACTCTTTCACTTTCCTCCCATTCCCAGAATGACACTTATCAAAATTTTCATAAATGTGGGATTTTAAGCACTTCTTGTAAATTCTGTTGAGATTTATTAACAGATGGCCACATGTTCTTTTTGGCTTACAATAAGTGGAACATAATGAAAAGCTGTCAATTCTGGAAGAACAGAAGCTTTGTTCTATTTTTCTTTTCCCTCTTCAGTTTCATTGAAAGATTTACAGCTGTATCCTTTGGTGGGAGGGATTAAAAAAAGAATGGACTAACACAGAAATATGTAACTTTTACTGTATGTTCAGCTGAAACTTCATAGGGGAGTAAGAAGAAGAAAAGAGTTCCACATTCCCTGAACTGTAACCAAAATATAGGGAAAGATTAATAAATGCAGGTATTTAGAACAGAGGATTTTAATGTGCCTGCTAACTCTGAATACGTATTTGTATTACATACATATGTGAATAGAGGCCACTATTAATACCTACTCCAGAGAGTATATATACCTGATAAAGTATGTATCAAATGTAAAATACAAGCAATATGGACAATATAGAAAGACCTTACCTTTGCTTACTCCATTCAATTCAAGAAGTAACCAAATATACAATAATCAGACAGTTGATTTACCTTTTCTACCTTTCTTTTCGTGTGATTAAATTTGTGGTTGCTTAAACAAGGGTTCTAGATGAGGCTGATCCAGGCTATTTAGCATATATTCTAAGATCATTGCTTGTTAAGTTAAAAAGCCATGTGATATTTTCAAAACTATATTTGACCTCAATACATCAAAATGTTATGATTAAGAAAACAAAAATATTATTTCATTGCAAAGTAGATCACACATTCTGCAAATAGAATTGTCGTTACTGGCAACATAAAACATAAAATTAATATCCCTGATTTAGCTTGTTCTAAATATTCCTGTCTGCTAGTAGCCATTGGCAGTCATTCCATCAATATATTCTTCAGCAAAGCCATCAGCCAAGTTATTAGTCTGCCTCAGGGTGCATACTAATAGATTCCATCTTATTACATTTGCAACTCATATAACTCAACAATATGAACAGGCCTTTTTACTTAAGTCAATCTCCAGTAAAAGGAATGTGCAAAAAAATCTGAAGGACAGAAATTATTCCTGGCCCTGGAATTTCATTATACAGTTCTTTATTAAACCATCTAACATAATGGTTATTATCTCATCTAATGGAAAATAATTCTATATTTTAATTACTGTATTCATTATATGTGAATACAATAAAATAGCAATTTATTTTATTGTTCCTAGAACTCTGGACATTTAATTTCAGAGAATAATCTGACTACATGAGGATAAATCATGTGATGCAAACATTGCTTGGAAGTGTAAGAAACATCAAATGTAATCTACCGGATTCCCTGCATGGATTGCCCCTGAAATTATGTTGGTGAAACAGGGAGAAAGCTACCCATCAGCTTATGAGAGCATGTGTGGCTAGTCAGACAAAATGACACAAATTCATTGGTAGCCCCACATTGCAATGAACAAGGACATACATTCAATTTTTCAACCATTATGATTGTTGGCCAAGCAAGGACAAAAATAGCTAGGGACATGTTTCATGCTTACCAGGTGCTTAAGAGCCGAGGTCAGAGTGGTAAAAAGAAATAGCTATTACCACTTTAATATAGTAATTAACACCTTAATTTGGAACTATATGCAATCAACAATTTATGTACAAGTAGAAACTATTTAAAGGATAGAGCAACTCAGTGCTGGTGTTTTGGAGAGAGAGAGGTTCCCTGATGATGGGCTCTGGCACAAGCCTGAAAGCTTGGAGTAATCAACTTTTAGATTTGATGACCGACTCTGATTGGTTTTTGCACAATAATCTGTGTTCAAATTCTGTGATAGGAAAGTGAAATTAAATGGTTTTCAAATGCTGTGGTTTTTTCATACATGGAAAGTGCTCTAACCAAGTATCATTTTGGTTGCCTTTTTCTGTACTTTGCCACCTGACAGTATCTGCATTGAATAGAACTGTATACACTATTGCTAGTTTAATAAACCATAGATTTATGTATCAGCAATGACTATATTGGCATCTTTAATTTTCAGTTCCCTTGTTAAAGTTATTGTTTCTGCTGTCTTCATCTACAAATCAGGAACTGAGCACAGATCAGCCATAATTATTTTTGCTCTCAAAAATGAGTTGAATATCATAAAACTAGAAGAATATATGAAATCCATTTGTTTCCATATTTCAGTTATAAGCAGTCTAGATTAGAAGCAGTAATAGTATCTCTTTTCCAATACCTAGCCAATAAACTTTCAGTCAATCCAGTAAATTAATCCAGTAAATACAGATGTGACCAGAATTTCACCTCAAGACCGCGTATTTTTGCAATATTTTTTGCAAGTTTTAATGAGTTTAAAAGTTTTGGTTGAAGCACATAGCACCCAGACGAACAAATGTATTGACACATATATGTCTGACATGCTCTATTGCATTTCAATGAATTTCTTATAATAAAGAGTTGCTTGGAATAGTGAGATGAGCAACATATAAATTTACTAAATAAATCCCAAATCGTAGACACTCTTGAGAGTAATTTTCATTATTTGATTTCCGTGTAAGCATACATAAGGTGAAATTATCTAACATTGTGCTTGAATGTATTACATCAATTGATTTATTATGTGTCATCAAGTCATTGATTATTAGCAACATATAGATAGATTTTTTCCATGGTGATCTGTTCTTATCCTGGTCCTTCAGCTCTTCCAAAAGTGCACTGATAGCAACTGTAACAGAGTCTATCCACCTTGCTCCTAGTCATCCTCTTTTCTTTCCTTTATCTTTCCAATCATTACAGCTCTTTCCAAAATGCTAAGTCTTCATGTAAAGTGTCCAAAGTAAGATAATTTGAACTTTGTCATTCATAGCTTATTTGAGATGCAACAAATAAAAATTGACACAGGAATAAACTACCATGAAACATTATTAATTTACTCACATATGAAATATTGCTTTCCTCACTTATAAATATCACAATTTTCTATCAGCTGAAAACTACCAGAAGTACAAGCTTGGTTCAAAGAGGCAGAAGCACAAAAGATCAAATTGCCACTATTCACTGGATCATAAATCTTCCATTCCAGTTTCCTATGCAATATTGTTCTTTACAGCATTGGAATTTCCTTTCACCTTCAGACACATCCACAGCTGAACATCCTTTTGGCTTGGGCCCAGCCACTTCACTCTTTCTGGAACTACTTGCAATTGTCCTCGGCTCTTCCCTAGTAGCATATTGTACACCTTCCAATTTTAGAGTCTATCTTTCAGTGTCATATCTTTTAGCCTTTCGTTACTATCCATGGGGTTTTCTTGGAAAAGATACTGGAGTGGGTTGCCATTTCCTTTTCCAGTGGAGTCCTGTAGTCCATTTTTCACCAGATGTCCAGGAACTCCAACATCTAGTGTGGTCCTTGTTAATTTGGGTGACAACCAAGCTGGTATGGGTTTCTGTGAATTATATCTCCCCATATTTTTTATGAGAGGAAGACACTCTTTGTGTCCTCTGATGAGATCTGGCCATCATGATTGACTTCTGGTCAACTCTAGCATACCTCTCATCTTCCTCAGAGCACACAAGCCCCACAACCATGTCAGGCTAGTGCTTCACTTTCCTCTCTACTTGGCCCACAATTATCATCACATTTTGTCAACATTGGCTGGATCATGTAGAAAGCAAGGGAATTCCAGAAAAACTTCAATTTCTGGTTCATTGACTATGCTAAAGCCTTTGTTTGTGTAGATCACAACAAATTGCGGCAAATTCTTACAGAGATGGGAGTACCAGACCACCTTCCTTGTCTCCTGAAAAACTTGTATGCTGGTCAAGAAGCAACAGTTAGAACCATACATGGAACAATGGATTGGTTCAAAATTGGGAAAGGAGTACAACAAGGTTCTATATTGTCACCCTGCTTATTTAACTTATATGCAGAATACATCATACAGAATGCCAGGCTGGATGAATCATCAGATATGCAGACAATACCACTCTAATGGCAGAGAGTGAAGAGGAATTAAAGAAACTTTTGATGAGGATAAAGAGGTGAGTGCAAAAGCTACCTTGAAACACAACATTAAAAAAATTAAGATCATTGCGTCCAGTTGGATCACCTCCTGGGAAGTAGAAGTGGAAGAAATGGAAACAGTGGAAGATTTTACCTTCTTGGGCTTCAAAATCACTTTAAATGGTGACTTTAGCCATGAAATTAAAAGATGCTTGCTCCTTGGGAGGAAAACATTGACAACTTATACAGCATATTAAAAAGCAGAGATATCACCTAGCCAACAAAGATCTGTAGAGTCAAAAGTATGATTTTCCCAGTCATAATTTATGGCTATGAGAGATGGACCAGAAGGAAGGCTGAGCACTGAAGAATTGATGCTTTCAAATTGTTGTGCTGGAAAAGACTCTTGAGAGTCCCTTGGACTGCAAGGAGATCAAACCAATCAATCCTAAAGGAAATCAACCCTGACTGTTCACTGAAGTGAAAAATACTGAAGGAGAAGCTGAAATACTTGGTCCACATAATATGAAGAGAGGACTCATTGGAAAAGACCGTAATGCTGGGAAAGATTGAAGACTAAAGGAGAAGGGGATGGCAGAGGAGATGGTTAGATAACATTGTAGATGTGATGGGAGTGGATTTGGGTGGACTCTGGGAGGTAGTGCAGGAGAGTGGTCATGCTGTGGTCACAGTAATTCAAATCTATGCCCCAACTATTGATGCCAAAGATAGGACATGACTGAGTGAATGAACAGCAAGTGATGAAAACTATCAAGTATGATAGATTGGATACAGTAAGTGTGAGATAAGCAATGCTTTTTTAATGAAGTAGCCATGATACTTCTAAAATTGAATTCAATTAACATCTTGGATATATATTGTATTTTACCTTATAGCTGAAGAGTTTTTAAAAGAAAAACAGCTTGAGATAATTTTAGTAAGTATGTTTACACATTATAGTTTTATTTCTAATTGCTTAGGAGGTATATATGTATATACAGTATATGATTGAAATATAAATACATAATGCCAGATTCAGATACTTCATTGGCCAAGCATTATTGCAAGGAATTTGACTCCTATACAGCAGCTCTCAGTGTACTTTCAAGGCAATAGCAAATAAAATAATAATATAAACAAATAATCAAAATTATGTATACAACAGTAACATGTGCATCCAAAGTATGCAGCCGGTAGAAAAAGAATATAGTAAAGTGTAGAATTGGAACCACAATCTCTCTGTGTGTGTATGTGTGTGTTTTAGATATGCAATACCCTATTGTGTCATCCAGAGGTAAGAGGTCGAAACATATGTGGGGTGAAAGGGATCTGCAGATATTTTCTCTGTCCTTCTTTGACTCTCTCAATAAGCGGGTCCTCCATAGAGGAGAGGCTAGCTGCAATTATTCTTTCTTCAGTCCTGAGTCTGTACCTGCCCTGCATGGTTGCTGAACTGAACCAGACAGTTACAGATGTACAAAGGACAGACTCAATGATTCCTTTATAAAACTGTATCAGCAGCTCTTGAGGCAGGTTGAACTTCTTGAGTTGACACAGGAAGTACATTTGCTGTTGTGCCTTCTTAATAATAGTGTTAATGTTAGCTGTCCATTTCAAGACTTGGGAGATTATGGAACCCAGAAACTTGAAGGACGATACTGTTGATATTGTGCTGCTGAGTTTGGTAACAGGGGGTGAAATAGGAAGACTCTTCCTAAAACCTACATGTCATCTCCACAGTTTTGAGCATATTAGTTCTAAGTTGTTTCACCTGCACCACAGGGCCAGCTGTTCAACCTCCCATCTGTATGCAGACTCATCACATTCTCTAATGAGTCCAATGAGTCATGATTCATAACACACTTCAGAATTTTGAGAGAGGGACCCCCAGAGTCCAGTCATTGGTGTAGAGGGAAAAGAAGAGTGGAGAGAGTGCACAGCTCTGAAGAATACCAGTAGTGACTGTCTGAGTACTGGATGTAATTTCCCCTAGCCTCACCTGTTGCTTCCCACCAATCTAGAAGCTGATTATCCACTTACAGGTATGTGCAGACACAGTGAATTTGGTCAGTTTGTAGTGAAGAATGGCTTGGATAATGGTGTTAAACACTGTGTTGAAGTCCACAAAAAGAGCCCATGCATAGGTCTTGACAAGTCAAGATGTTGTAGATATAATGCAATATCATACTGACAGCATCATCTGCTGACCTGTTTTCCTGATAGGCAAACTGCAGAGGGTCTAGCAGCAGATCTGTGATGACTTTCAAATACGCCAGCACTAGCCTCTCAAATGTCTTCATTGCTATAGATGTTAAAATGAAGGTCTGTAATCATTCAGCCCACTGATGGAGGCTTTTTTAGGAATTGGGATGATAGTAGAATATTTAAAGCAGGAAGGGATATAGCACAGTTCCAGTGATCTATTGAAAATCTGTTTGAAGATAGGCGCCAATTCTGCAGCACAGGTTTTCAGATGGGAAGGGGTCAGATTTTTTTATTTTTAAAGGAGAGTTTAGACATCTTTTTCCAGAATCATCAAATGTGGGGGTCCAGGAGATGAGGGACCAGGAGGTGGGATGAAGGTTTTGGTAAGCTTACACATGTCTTCAAAAAAATTGATTTATGATCACAGAATCAGTAAGTTCATCCAAGTCTGCTGAAGCAGATTCAGTTACAGACCCAGTATGCAATCAAAGCAGGCCTGAAGCTTTAATTTTGCCTCCTCAGACCACCTCTTCACTGTTCTAAACACAGCTTTGCAGTTTTAAGTTTCTGCCTATAGGTGGGCATGAGGTGTATCATACAGTGATTGGAGAGGCTGATAAATGCATGTAGGAGAGCAATAAGCATCTTTTATTATAGTATATTAATGATCCAGTGAGCAGCTGACATGCTGTCAATATCTGGGAAGTTCATGGCTGATATTTGCTGTGTTAAAATCTCCTAAGACAATAAATAAAGTGTCTGGATATTTTTGTTCTGTGTGAATTATAAGGACAGCTAAGTTCTGCAGTCCCCCACCAATAGAAGCCTGTGTGGGGAATACAGACTCCAACTGGAATGAAGGAGGCAAACTCCTGAGGAAAATAATATGGTTTATAGTTGATGAATAATGCTTCTAAGTCAATTGGTAAATTTTCTATAGCACCGTAACATATAAATAAACTCTTCATTTATATAAAAACAGAAGCCCCTTTTTCCTCAGATGTTTGTATCACTCAGTCTGCTCTGTGAATCTGAAACCCTGGAATCTGTATTGATTTATTCAAAACAGTCTTGCTGAGCCAAGTTTCTGTGAAGCAAATTGCTACAGAGCTTACAAAATCAGCATTTATCCAATTTATGAGAAGCAATTGATCCATTTTGTTGATTAGTGAATTCAAATTTGTTAGGTGAATGGATGGAAATGGTGCACAAATTCCTCTCCTTCTCAGCTCGATTAGCACACCCCCACAGTTTGCTCTCTTCTTTTTGGTCCCACATGCATGCTTCCCTCTCCTCCTCCTTTTCCTCCAGCTGCTTCAAAGTGCTGCTGCTCTCCTGATCAAAATGTCTATATAACTTCTCAACTCTTATTCAAAAGCAGGAGAAACAGGAGAAAAAAAAACACTTTTAGGAAGTCATCCAATGTCCAGGAGTTCATCTCTGGTATATGTAATCCACAAACAGTTACAGAGAACTGTAGAAATACCAAATATACCAAAAAACAAAATAAATACAAGAGCTTACTTCACTGAGTCTGTCATCTGTGGCCTCATTTTGAGCAAAAATTAAAAAAATATATATTCATTAGTTGCCGTGTTAACCAGAATGAATAGAAAGGCAAAAAAAATTATGAATCTCTGCAGAGAGAGAGAAACAGACAAAGACCACTATAAAACAGTGTTGTAAGAATTTTGTGTCCATTGAGATGTATCTAGAAAGCTCTTACTGAATAAAAATATTGATTTTCCCCTATATTTTGTCATCAACATTTATTTCAATCATTTCTCATTGTCTGTATCTCATAATCTGAGTAACAGGACATTTCCTTTTACTAATTGTAGTCACTGATTTTATATACACACATAATTAATTATATACGTGTGTGTGCATTTTTTTCACCCAAAATATCTATTTGATTCTTTCTAATTATGGGCAAGAAATAAATATGCCAAATATAGAGCTCTGTGATGTAGTTTGTTTCATCTTTTTTTATCTTGATATATTATGTGATCTTAACCATTTTGATTTATAAATTCTGAATTGGGCATATTTTGGAGTATGAATCCAGACAATAATTTTTTTTTCTTTTAACATTGAGTTTTCCTCAATGAAAATCATAAATCTGTTGTAAAGTATACATGAAGATAACAGTGGTATTGGGCTCTATCCTTTTCTACTGTTAACATTCCCCTGCTGTCTTTTACCATCTTTTCCATTCAAGAATCAAAGTGGGGACACAGACAAATTTTATTTTTTCTCCTAAGTTTTATTTTATTCATAAAACATTACTCAGGAAGAGCTCAGTAAAAACAACATAGCATGGGATCAGTCAAGTAATTATTAGCTTTATTATAGAGAACATTATTACTATGTCTTCTAAAAACTGTTTCGTCAAAAAAAATATCTTTTTGTATTTTTCTGCCATGGAAGCAGAAACACTCCAAATAAAATCTGTAAATTTTGAAATCACTTCTTACTCCTTTTTTTAATTTCTTAATAGAGAACATTTATCTATGAGAATCCCAAGTGGCTATAAGATTCTGCTGTGTCCTATAGGTACGTACAGTCAGTGAAGTGGCTTGTCTAATCAATGAGTTAATGAGTCATTGACAAGGCATTGACTGAAGGGCATTTACTGCTCTGTTACTTGCAATTTGGCATTTAGTCACATTTGCTTAGTCAACTAAATTGTGTTGTTAACTGCTGGCAGCAGCAATTTCTAATATGTTGCTAGTAAAAGGAATTGTTATGTTTAGGATATATAACTGGCCAAATGCTTCTTCACAACAATTAGTGGAATAAATCTAGTTAATTAAATGAGAAGTATTGAAAGAAATGGAGCTATGTACACATCTTTTTGAAGTTTGTTACCAGTTTTTTTTCCCTTCAGGTATGAGGAAGAAGGATAAAGTAATCAGTTTGTATATGTAGGCTTAGCATGAGTGAATCAGTTTCCAGGTGAATTATATTTAAATAAATATTATTTCACAAAATATAACACTATAATGCAGTATACAGCCTGTTCAAAGTACCTAACTGTCAAGAAAAATTTCTACATAGGAGTGTGATTAATACATAGTAATTTAGATAGGGCAAAATAATTCTGATTAGGGATATATTTAAACATCCTGCATTTATGCACAAACTGAAACACAGTTATATACATTTTTTCAGAAAATATACATACAGGAGAATGAAAATCAAAATGTTTATATTAGTGATAAACAGGATCTTTACTCATGTTGATAGTTTCTACTACAGATTATTCCTTTCACACATGAGGTGTGACATAATGGGAAATTAGTTTGTCTGTTTTTAGAGGTTACATTCTCTTCCTTCATCTTGAGCAAGAGATTCCTTAAGTCTTTCTTATTTCCAGTTTATCAAAATCACTGGTTTTGATGAGCAAACATGCTCTTTGAATAGTTATATATATTATTTAGATAGACCACCATTGTATGGATGAATAGATGTAAATATGATATATAGATAGATGACAAATATATAGATAGAGAAAAAAATAATAACCTATATGATTATTTTTGTTTTTTTAAATAAATACTTTTATAAACTACACCAATCCCTTTGGAAAAAGAAATAGTTTATAATTCCATCGTTACAAAGCATAACTGAGTATGTATATTTTTTTGTGAATTATAGAAGATCTTCTATATTTTGGCAGAACTGTTTCTCAGTGACTGCTTTTTTATGGTTTATTTAGTTAGTTTATGCTTATGTCATCATCAACAGTATCTGGTCATCATATCATTGGTTGGCATCTTATTCATCTACCCATGATTCCTCCAAGCATCAGTACCTCCAGTCCACTTTTTTTTTGCAAAATATCTAAGCTTCAACTTTATCATATTGCTTCTAGTGAACCATCCAATTTTAGTTCTTGAGATAAAGACTAAGTTCCATCTTTACTTTACAGTCTTTGTTATCGGCATATCACACTTCTGCAATAAACTTATCTTGTCGCAGTCAACTCACAGTTGATGCTGTATGCTTCAATTAAAATTTGATTAAAAGCTCCTACCAGTAATTATAAAATTAGTTTTAAAATGATCAGATGGAGTTCATGTATGTGCAGTCTCCTGCATTGCTATCTCACCAGAATTTCCTTCGGTTTTAATTCATCCTATGATCCAAGGAATTCTTAATTGTTTTGTTTATCATCACAACTGAAAAACAACAGTTTTTTTCACCCTTCTTGATGATTGAGCTTTCTTAGCCATATGTTATTATTTAGAATACCATAGCTCTGACAATATATCTCTTTATTAATGTGATGGAATCTGGAGAAAAGGGTGGCATAAAAAGTAAAAAGACTGGCTAGCCTTGATTGCTAATGGGGAGGAAGAGACGGAAAGCAGATCCTCCCTAGACCTTGATTACTTATCTGATAGCCTATGTAGAGAGTGCAGATTCCTGTAAATAGATGAGTAGAATCACTCTAATCAACTCCCAATGTTCTTCTGACTCCTTATGCCTGACAGTTGTCTTACAACTTAATTCTTTGTCCAGATTTGTCATAACCTTTCTCCCAAGTAGGTGTCTTATTTCAGGCAGCAAACATCATCAGGAAAAACTGACATTTCTCCTGCAGCTTTGTTATTAATAACGCTTGGTAGGGTCAATTAAACTTCAGTTCCTAGAATGTCTGGATCTAGTTCAATGACCAACCTTCATACATATCAGCAATATTTTGGTTTTGGGATCTTCTTTCTTCAGTTCTTCTATATTTTTGTCCTCTCTCCTTCTGTCTCCAGTACTTCTTGAGCTTCATTGTCAATCAGGGTTTTCCTTGATTTCTGGAATATTCTTAATTTTTTATTTACCTTTCCTATTAAACTTAATGAGCTTATTTTCATGGCTTATTTTGGTATTATTCCTTATCTCTTATTCTTCTCTGAAAATTGAGCAAGTTTTCTTCTATCACTATTTCATATTGCTTCTTGCCTTTCTTCAACTATTTTAATGTATCAATAGAAAGCTGTTTTCCCTTATTCTGTGTTTTGCACATTTTGAATTTTTAGTTCAATTATTCTTTAATGATGCCATGCATTTCTTCACAGTTCTTCAGGCACTCTGTTTATTATTTAATCCATTAAATCTATTCTTTGTTTTTACCACATCCTCACATGGAATGTTGCTGCTTTCATTTGGATCTAATAATTTGTTTTATGTAGTTTATGTTATAATATTATTAGATTTGGATCTAATAATTTGTTTTATGTAGTTTATGTTATAATATTATAAAATTTAGTTCAGGATCTGAGCCACAGTCAGCATTAGAACTTGTTTTTGCAAATTAAATATTGCTGCTCCATCTTTTTCAACAGTACGTATGGTCAGTGTGAATTTAGTGTTGTCCATCTGGTGATATCCATGGTAGAGGCACCCTTCTGATTGTTGGAAGGAGATATTTGCTCTAAACATTTGCTTTCCTTGGCAGAAGTCTCTAAATTTATCTCCTGCTTCATTTTGCAGTTAAGCCAATTTTTTTTCCTTTTATTCCAAAGCCTATTAGAAATCAACAACTAAATGTTCAGGGACTATATGAAATGACATTTCTGCCTTTTCCATTTATCATTGAATAATTAGGTTCTCCACTGAGATGTAGTAATCTTGTTAATCCATTTGGGCACCTCTGATTAACCTCAAGCAATAAATTCCCTCCTCTTCCTTATGATTTTTTAAAAGGGAAAGAGGAGAGGACATAAAATGGTATCAGATAATAAGGTTGTAGGGAGAATCAGAGTTTATTATACAGTCTGTGATCATTATACGTGCTTCCAGTTCCAATTAATACTCCATGGGATAGACCTGTTTGCTTTTATTCTCTCTGTTATTTCCTGTAGAGTTTCTTTTCTGATCTCAAATGTTGAGTGCATTCGCCAAAAATTGGTAGGAGCCAATTTTTGAAGCCAAACATTGTATGAAAATATTAAAGAAATATATTTATGTACTATTTTTACTCTAATAAAATGACAAAATAAGAAACTGACTTTTTGCTGTTTCAACTATTTTTAGGCTCTGTTACCCTTTAACGTACACAAGCTTTTCTTTAAAAGAACATGGACATTAAGAAATATTTCTTTTTATTTACTTCTTAGTATACTATTAATATATTTTAAAATATGTAAATATTTATATTTCTGATGACTTCTTGCTAGTAAATAATCTACTTTATATCAGTTATACTGTCATCAATAAGGACTATTTATCTTATTTCATTCAGTTTATGTAACTGAAAAATGTTTGGTGTTTTCTTTGTATAATTAATGTAATTATTTGAAACAGCAATAAGCTTTACAGAGTTAGGATGATCAAAGGTGGTAGATCAGTGTTATTCCTTGTCCCACTAAGTGAATTTCTATCTGGTTACATTGTCACAACTATTAAGCTATCGTCTCATTGCTTTTGCTTCTAGATTTGAAACTGAGCTTGCTATGGCTTAATGATCCAGGTTTCGTTTCCAAATGATAATTTTTATTATATGACAACAATTTTTAATTGAATCTTCTCCATATGTGTTGAAAATAAAAATATATGCATGTTAGCCATGGAAACATATCTTCATGTAATATTTTATGTGCAATTCCCATCTAAATAGGAGGTTATAGATTGTGGAACATATTCCTGACAGCTGTACAATTCATATAAATCACCTGTGAGTATATATTAAAAAAACAAACAAACCTAAGACATTTAATACAATATTTGGACCTCTGTTAATGGTAAAGTCTTTCCAATTTTAAAATCTGTAAGAACCTATCTGTCTTCTCCCAAAAAATCTTACAGATGAAATCAGATTATAGTTAATACAGCATTGGGGCAATATCTCTGTGAATCAAACAAGTAAATTATGAATACAACAGTATCATTTTTCTTTTTCTCCCCTCTGGAATTCAAAACAGAGTGGACTTCCTTTAAACATGAAAATATAATCTAGCTATCACACTGAAAAACTATTGATAAAGTATGTTTTATTTGTTTGTCATCATCTAAACACTAAAAAATATAAAGTATTTCTTTCTGATTTTTCTTTCCTCTGACCTGTTACACCTCAACTGGTTGTAAGTTATGTTCTCCTTTCAGCAAAAACTTGTTTGTCCCCTTTATCCAAATGATTTCTAAAAGGCATCACATTTCTGAATTAGATATTTTATCCAAACCTTCTGTTTTCTCCTGCCTACTTAATCTCTCTTGGATAATTCTGCTACGATGAGATGAAAAAGTCTGTATCTCTTGCTAGATTTCTGTCTTTAAGGGATATAAGCAACAGCATTGTGGCAGATGTTTCAGTGAATCCATGAAGAATCAGATGTCTTGCTACTGGAGAAATTTCTACTTGAGTTAAATAGCTTCCAAATCCCAAGCATTAAGGTTTGTCAAGTATCAACAACTTTTAACTTTGCTAAATCTTAAATGATCAAAACTGATTTGGTAGCTAATGTAGTTGCTAAAAAATGGCAGAGATGAATTTTCAGAAGGAATAATTACACTTTTTTTTCTTTTAAGGGGATATTTTATTGATCTAAGAACAGATTATTTATTTTCTCAGACAAAATGTAAAATGAAAGATAGTTATGAAGAAACTTAAGCTATTTCTTATCAATAAATTAACATATTAAGAATAACAGCAAATTTCTTCCTACCTCTAATGAAGGTCATCAGATGACTGTAACTGTCATCACGTGAACATCATGGAGTATTACCATCCGGGAAGTAGAGTGGATTGACATTAACTAAGATAATAGGATAGTTAGAGGGGACGAGCCCTACATTAGAGAAGAGGCAAGCTTCCTGGTGATATACTGATGTAGACTTTCACAGCCAGAACTATTCTGGTTTTCTGGTGCCTGATGATTCGCTGTCAGTTGTGGTTGGCATCTTCAGAAGCAATGAGTTGCTTTGTAGAGTAATTTTCAGCAGTTCACAGTAAATGAGTAGGGACTGATTTGACTCTTTTATTTGCATATAGCAAATTAATCTCTGAGTGCTCCATGTCATGGATGTCCAGGTTTCTTTGTTTAGATAGACTTTTGACTGGTCTATTTTGAAGAAGCTTTGAGATATTATGTTCTGATTGGCCTGTTCTTTAACTAGGATGCTGACTGGTCCTTTCTATATGTAGATTATATATTATAACTGATATAAAGTAGATTGATCTATGTGAGAGAAATCCAACTGAACTGGTTCCTGATTGCCTATTTTTGAGCCTGAATCCTTCAAGACAATCTTTCTGCTGAGGCTGTAGTTCTTTTTGCTTTAATCAGTTAAAGGTTGTGTAAACTTTTCATGATGTAAAGCTGGGATCCGTCTTTTGTTGATTTTCAAACTCTCCTCCTTCCTTTCAGGTTCCATGAATATTCCAACCACTTCAACAGGAAGGAGAGTTTGGCTTGTTGATGACATGGAGGTCATGGATGGCAGTTCATCCCATATAGACCAGGAAGTGTTCTGACTACAGCAAAGGGCTAAAGAAACACCCTCTGTATCCAGATCACTAAAATATTGTTCTGAGGTAAAGCTCTGTAACTGCCTACATATATTAGGTCCAATATTACCAGGGAGAAGCCTATGATAGGAGCCATGTACCTCTGAGTACTCCCTGAGCCAAGGCATGAAAATTGAAGTCATTAAAAGGTGAAGTCATTAAAATTGAAGTCATTAAAAGCTGAACAACAGAGTGGCTTGCAAACTAACAGTATTCTATGGTTTTTGTTGTTCAGTCACGCAATCGTGTCCGACACTTTGCAACCCCATGGACTGCATTACGCCAGGCCCCCTGTCTTGCACTGCCTCCTGGAGTCTTCCCAAGCTCACACCCATC
>JANHZU010001523.1:355041-365092 GCA_032468055.1 Acrochordus granulatus | reverse complement strand
GAAGGAAGGAAGGAAGGAAGGAAGGAAGGAAGGAAGATTTCTGATACTCCCTGTAAGCTTTCCACAAGTTCAATGGGGAAGCCAGCAGGAAATCAGAAGCCACTACCACTTCCACTAGTTTTTGCCCAGATGTGGTTATTCTGTTTTTCTGTTTAGGTAGGAAAATATCTCTGAAAATGATGTAATGAGACATGGTTTGTCGAGTTATTTATAAATCACAGACAGAACTATCTATGGTTGAATACCATAACAATGCAGACTATATTTTTGAGTGTTTTGGTGATTACACTAGAATCAATTTACTTCATAAATTACTTTTTATTTGATATCCAAATTCTGGCACTGTATGTATGTATATGGCTGGATAGTACCAGAATCAACAATACACAGTTTATATATCCAATTGCTTTATCCAATTCAGTGAAATAAGATGTGAACTATTGTATATATGGACATACAACTTACTTGGCAATACATTATTATGAGAGCCTATTTTTTAAGATCTGGGATTGCATGAAGCAAATTAATGTGGCCTTGAAGAAGAATTGTATACCACAGAGTCCAAAAGATTGAGGCTAGATCTTTTTCACTATGTAAAGCCTCAGTTTGTAGTTCTTGTAGTCCCTGTGCAAAGGCTTCTTTGGAAATTCCAGGGGCTAGTTCAAAAAGACACAAAGGATTTTTTTGGGCTTAAGTCTTTTCCAGCCAATAGAACTACTGTACAGGGCATTCACTTGCAGCTGTGTGACATTTTTTCTTTTAAAACCAGTGAGTGACCATGCTGCTTCACAAAGCAGTTTTGAAGAGGTGCTTCACACAACCTTTGTCACATTAAAACTCCCCTTCAAACTTTTGTATAGTTTCAAAAACAACTGATGTCCAACTTTTCTTTTTTAAAAAAATTTCGTTTAGAGTTTAGCTTGGAAACTCCTTTAATAATGACAGATGAAGAAGCCTATTTCTTTTACTGCACATTCAAGGTTGTGCTAGGAAATAGATTATTTTATCAGATAAGAAAACTTTTGGTGTACAAGTGTTAAAAAGTATTTCATGCCTTCTGTCAATATCCTCTGCGAAGTAACCATGAGTTCTACTGAATAAAAGTTATGAATCTCTTTCGGTAATTTTATGTTACAGTATTGGGTATTTTAATGTTATTTTATTTCTACTTGCTTATGATCTTTGAACAAAATAAATTGAATTGATTGAACCCTTGAGAAAATGTTGTGTGTTTAAAGAAATTGGTGTATCAGATAGTCTTTCAGGGTTTATGATATACAGTACTGAATCCTGACTGAAAAGGATCCAGATAATCCAGATTATTTACTGATTCATTTTAATTTTGTTGTACTTTGATTTCATACCTGTCACAAATAAACTTCTAATACATAAAACTGAGATCTTGGAGAAATGGATCAAGTGACATAAAAAATTAACACACACCATTTTCTTGCTATGGCTGATGTTCTGCAAATAATATACCTCACAAACAGTGTATTTCTCTCTTTTTGTCCATTGATATTTGCTTTATTTCACACACTTTTCCAAAATATATTTTTGCCAGAGCATTTACAACATATAATGCTAAATGTTGTGCAGTTTCTTGTAAAATGAGGTTTTCCACAAATCCTCCATGTACATTTACTACCTAGTTCTTATCCTGAAATCTTACTAGTTGTTGACTTGGCCAGAATACCTTCAGATTTCTTCAGCCTAGGCTACCTATAAGATTTTTTTTTCTAAAACTGAATTAATTACAAAGTTATCTCACTATCAGAAACACTTGTAACATTTGCATTTGATATATTAAAGTTTATTCTGCTTGATTGTTATCTGCTGCTTTATCCAGGTTTAAGTAACACTCACCCAGCAGTCTCATTCCGAGAAGCTGAATATATCTCACTGATATTCCTTCTCTTTATAAGCATCTCACAAAGCTCTCTAAATGGACATGAGAGTCTTTTCAAATATATTACACAGAAATCAAGGCTGTCTTCTACATCTTAAGCCCTGATAAAAAATGTCTCAAAAGCAGTGTTCGTCCTAGAAACAAAATATTCAGCACAGGTTTCTATTTACTTATCTTTTATACAAAAGTCATGTTATAAATCTCCTACACTTCTTCACCAGCAAAATGAAAAAAAGCAATCTGAAATCTTTTTTGTTTTGTTTTGTTTTGTTCTCAGGCTTGCTAGCAATCAGATACAATTGGAAAACCTGAAGCTATTTACACCAATGTTCTTCAATATTTTCTGCTGTTCCCAGGATGTCAAGGTTAAAAGTGAGATTGTTTAGAGTACTGGCCTGTGGCTCTAGCTTAGATCCAAAGTCCACACCCAAGCCATTTCAGATGGCAAACATGACATTTTTGTTGCATGAAGATAGCCTAACACGCATGAAAACCAGTGCACATGAAACAACAATGAACAGAAGCTGAAAGGGAGGATGGATAGACAGAACATAAAATAAGGTTTATTAGGGCAGTTGTCCAGCATAAATCTGATAACTATAAATGCTTGTTAAAGGCACAATAGCCATATCACAGATAATAGGAAGAAATTGTCTTATTCTACTCATCCTAGCTCAGATCCTTTGGAAATATTGCAGTGAGTTTGGACAATGCAATCTAAAATTACATATGCTGGAGTGAATTTGGAAGATTATGAAGACAGTGAAGGGACTAGAAATCAGTTCCTATGAAGAATGGTCAAAAGAACTAGCTATGTTGAGCTAATAGAGCAGGAGTTACCAGCAATCTTCAGCTATCTAAAAGACTGTCATATAGATAGTGATTTCTTCTTTGTTTTCCAAAGGTGAAAACAGCTAATGGATGAACTACGAGGAACCAGATTCAGGTTAGATAGTAAGAAGACTTTCCTTATGGTAACAGCTGCCAATCAGTGGAATAGGTTAATTTTTGAAGTGTATGTTCCCCTTTCACTGAAAGTCTTCAGTGGTATTTCTGTCTGAAAAGCTTTAGCAGATCATGGACTAGATGTCCTCATGCCACAAGGAGCCAGTTTGAACTGAATGATTGAATTATAATGAATAGTTGTAAAATGGAAGGCCTGAAGAACATGTCCAAAAATTCCACTTTTGTTCATTTGTTCAAACACCTGGAAAGACTAAAATTTTTAAAGGCTTCTCATTATAAAAAAAATTGCCATCAATTTTTATCCACCAATATTTTAGAGATTTTGCACTGATTAGCCTTTCAGTCTCTTAAATGTGAGGCTTAATCTTTTTCAGAGTTAATCGTGTTCCATTGAGTGTCCCTATCCATTGTTTTTTTTTTAAAGGAAGGACCACTCCATCAAGCTTGATGAAGATGAGATTAACCAGTTACGGGTATCATTTTTCTAAACATCAATATTTTTATTTGCTTGGAAGAGGCAGATTTGACCTTTATATTAAAAATATATAAGACCATGTCAAAATGGATCAGAAGCTCAAAGAAAAACTATGATATGCTGCACAAAGAAATAACATTAAGATTGAGAACCTGCCATAATGTGCCTATCACTCATTGATAATAGTCCTTTTCCTCATCAGAATGATACTATATGCAGTCTTAGAAAGAACATGACACTTTTGCACACAGATGCAATATTTACCACATAAATTATTCTTAATCTAGTACCTCCACAAATTCTCCTACAAGAGTATGCATTACAGTAAATGCAAGCTCAAAACTAAGATTGTATTACAAAAGTAGGGTTTCAATTGACATCTAATCAAGTCCAATTTTACTTTCTCTACATTTGATTTTTTTAAAGGACAAATTCAGTTATGATTATCAAGAAAGTTACAAATGTTGATAAAATAAGATGAATGACAAAGATTTCACCTTTCTTTGGTATTAATACTTTGAAGGAGGGAGGAAGACAAATGACATCAAAATTATTTTCATCAGAACTAGAATTAGCTCTTAAAGATCTATATTCTCTCTCTCGCTTTCTAAAATAGCAAATTGGGTGTTGATAGTTTGATGTATGTAGCAACTTCAGAAAAAGTGATTTGAATCAGAGTAAGACAAAAGTTCTGAAAAGTTTTTTTCTGAAAAGTAAAGTTCAGTCCAGGACACAGTAGAAATTACTAAATGGTGAGCTAGCTGCCAACTTAGTTGCTACTGAAGTCAATAACAACACCAACAAAAGCAAAGCAAAATAATATAAAATTTTAGAAAAAGACAAATAAATTGAATTGTTATAATCATTTGTGAATCCCCCCAAAATTTTCATCCTCATCACTATTACCTTTAAGAAAAATGAAGGAAGGTCTTGTGGATTATCTTTAATTGCAGCTTTACATAAAGTAATAAATAAAGGGACATGAACAGATAGATATGTTATACTTCTACACGTATACTAATATTTTACTAATCTTTCCAAGCCTTATGTTAAAGATAAGGAGGTGAATTGACTCTATCAATATGAAGCAGAATGTACAGATTGAACTTTTGGGATTTTTTTTATAATGTATTAATTTAAAAAAATCAAGTTTACTGTTTAATCTGTTTAAGTTTACTATTTAATCTCAGGCCAATTAATGCTAGAACCTTCCAAATAAGCTGTCAGCCTGTCCCATGTAATGATACTCTGCCACAAGCTTCCCACATTTCTCTTTACAGACATTGCCGCTGTTCCTCTGGCTTTCCCTTCAAAGTTCTCTTGCAAATAAGTGGCAAGCACCCATTTTCTGGAAGGATAGTAGCCTTTCACACAAATTTCACCTCCAAATAGATTGGAAAGGATATACAGTATGGATCTCTGAAACAAAAAAATGTTCAGGACGAGATGTTTAGTATGTAGTATAGATATTTTTACCTTTATTAAGTCATTGATTATAATTAAATAGTTATATGCCTAAATGAATTCATACTTTCTTGTACATCCTTCTTGCTCTTTGATTGATATGTATTGTCTGCTGCTTCCAGCTAACAGATGGCTAAGTACAATGATGTTTGGTCTATCTCAAGACCTGGAATATGTGACTGGAAATATTAAATAATTGACAAATTAAATAATTAAGATTTTGACATGTTAATAAGTAGTTGATAGAAAGGGAATGTGCAATATTAAGGTTAAATGAATTGCGTACAGCAAGTGGATTATCATAAGTAATATAAGGTAATTAATTAACATATTATTCATATTAGAATGTAAGATGGGAAATGTGTGGGGTCTTTTGGGTGGGGGGACTTATAGAAAGATATCCATACAGAGTTATATCAGGATGTTGCATGAGAGAGGGTTTGTTTTCCTTTTTTTCTTTTCACTCTCGCTTTTTTCTTTTCCTTTGTTTTGCATTGCATTGCATATATTGTTTTATTTGTTGTTATGTATTATTTTATTATGTATTTTATGTTTTGTTTTGTCATGTATTTTATTTTTGTATATTGTTGAAAGTTAATGAAACTTTAAATTAAAAAAGTCATGGAATATGTACCAGATATTTACAGTATCATTTAATACTATAAATTATCATTTCTAGTATTATATATGATAATTTCTTATTTCAAGATCTAATCAAATGGATAATTCTGGCCAAAAATATTCCCAACTGGGTCAACAATTCATTCTTAAAACCTCATGTTTAAAAGAACATGTTTTATTTTCTGGGAATGGAGAACTGGATGGATAATCAGTCTGTGATGCCTAATGCACAGAAAATATGGATAGTCCTTGACTTATGAACACAGCTGGGACTGGAACATTGTTTGCTAAGCACTTGGTCATTAAGTGAGTTGGGTCTAATTTTACAAACTTTTTTGCCATGGTCATTAAGAGAATCACTCCTGTTGTTAAGCAAATTCATTTAGTTTGCTCTTTGGGAGTCCAAATGGTAATCACATGACTTTGGGACATTGCAACTATGATAAATATCAAGTGTCCAGATTTTGATTACATGATAGCAGGGATGCTGTGACAATTGTAAGTGGGAGACCAGTTGTAAATAACTTTTTTCAGATCCATCATAACTTTAAACAGTCATTAAATGAACAGTCCTAAGTTGAGGACTACCTGTAGATACTTTTCTCCATGCAGAGAAAGTCAAAGAGAAATTACTTCTGGATAATCTATACATGGAGAAAAGTAATCTCTTTTGCTACGCTCAAGGAGTTTTGCTCCCATATCATATGTTTCTTAGTTTGAGCAGAATTATTATATATATCAAATATAATATATATTCTCTTTTTTGGTTGCTATATTGTTGTGTCTGCATATTTCTGTATAGTATACATTTATATGCAATTTCTGTCTAATGTGTATCTGTAAATGCACAATGTATATTGAAATTTACATTTATATGCATTTCAGTATTAGCATAACTTCTAAAGATCGTTTGTCACACATGAATTTTTGTACAAGTCTTTGTTGTATCTATCTATTCGTACCTTGCTTTCCAAAATATCTCTGCACAATTTGATTTTCCTCCTTTTTTGTGAATGGATATTGACAAAATACTGAGGAGTGAAAATGCAATTTGGCCCACAAAGTTGTTAATAAAATCTGTAGACTTGTAAATGAATAGAGACTCTCATAGGTCAAGTTGATAAACAGACTGAGCTTCAGTCCTGTTGAAGTTCAAGATAAGTAAGGTTTCTTATCAGCAGCTGAGGTTTATTTTAGCAAAGGCAATATTTTAGCAAAATATTTGAAATTATCAGGCAGGTAACATATGACAGATCATTATATTTAAGTTTAATTCATTACTGAAGTTATCCCAGCATCAACTCCAGTCCAATACAGTCTTTAATGCAAAATGCTTTCAACCTAAACACTACCAGCACTGGTGAACTATGATGAACTTATGGTGAACTATGAACAACTTATTCCAAAAAAAATCACTTCTGTATATAATCTGGCATTTAGCCAACTTTCTGTCTTCTGGACGTCTACATAGTGATGATATTATCGAAGGGTGGTGGAGAAGATCCAGGCTCAATATAAAAGTCTATGAGAACAGGATCTCTCATTGGCTCTGGTCTGTGATTGCCAGAGCTTCCTGGTGTCTCATCCTGATGCTATTTTTCCCTTCAAAAAAGAAGGAAACTCATATGCTAGGGGCATAATGCAATTTTTGATCCAAGAAATATTTTGTAATGAATGCTATCAGATATACCTTAGAGCATTATATCTTTGGGAAAAAAACTGTAATAGATTAGTTTTATATCCCTGGTCTCCCAACCATCTACCTATACAAAATGTTTTTATCCTACCAAAGCTTCTGATCCAGTTGTCCTTGCCTGTTAGAATAACTGTATGAATTTTGTATTCCCAGGACATTCATAGCAATTGGATCTATAAGGGCTATAAAAGTAGCTTGAAATATGTAGTTCTTGTACATATTCTTGTGAATTCATGCATTGTGCAATAATCTTGGGAACAGTTATGGCAATGAAAGTACTCAACCTGTTCAGAGAGCAGCCTCTCTGTCTCTCAGAATTCCTGGAAGCCCGAGAACTAATATTGTCCATCAGTTATATATAGTCACATAAATCTTTGTGGTGGCTCCAACAACCTCTACACCCACTGACCATCAATACGGGAAGAGACAACTGGGAGCTACAATTTTATATCTTTTTTTAAAATGTCTTCCGGGATCTTCTGAAGTGGAATGGTGATATCACTTAATCTTTCTGGTCTTTTTTTTTGCTGTTGTTTTGGAGAAAGATATGGTATTTTTTCCCAATGCAAAATGTGATCTAGGAAGAATATTATTAAATACACAAAACATAATTATGTTAATTTAATTTTAATTAAATATAAATGTAACATAACTAAAATAAAATATAAATTAAATTAACTTTTCATTTTAAAAATTAAATTAACATCCTTGTCTATGTTCTTTTTCAGCATGCTAACTGATGAGGAAATGCAGCACAGCACTTGACCTCAAAAAATTATGCACCCATTATATGTTAAGACATAATACAGTTAGTTTGATTTCTGCTTAACATGTTACATAAATCCAGCCAGTATAACATGTAAACTGTGATTTATGGATACATTTCATATATGAACATAAGTTTTAATTCCCAAGCTGCAAAATGAAGGTAGTAGAAGAGGGAATAATATTAGAGTTGTAGAGATGAGTATGATATTTGAAAGATTAATGGAAACTAAAGCTGCATATCTCTTTAGAATTTAATAGTAGAGTAGAAGCACAGATTTTTGGGTCGCTATATTCCCTCAAAACTGATATTTCACACTAAGGTGGAGGATTAGCTATAATATCAGTCCTCATAAAAGTTGCAATATCCTGGAACTATATCTGGCACGGACGGAAGGAAGGAAGAAAGGAAGGAAGGAAGGAAGGAATCCCAAAGCCTGTACAATAATGTTGTATAAGACTAGCACACCTTCATTACATGCATCTGCTATATACCTACAAGTCTGATACTAGCTCAGAAATGAACTCGAAATTTATATTTTCAAACAAGTTTTTTAAAGATGGACTTGGATATTTGGACTATTTACTATTTGTTTTTATTATGTTTATCATGTGGGCTTAGATAGCAGTCACTCCCTATAGCTCCATTCTTATTTTTTGTAAATGATGCCTACTACCACTGGCAGCTATTGTTACCAACAAGCTATTACAAACTTTCCTCTTATTCTTTTCTTCACTTTATATATAATCCTTCAGCTTCCTACATAATCCTTTAGGAATTTCAATGCTTATAGAATTTTTATTTTAGTCCAAGAATTATAGAAACCAAGAGTCTACAATGACATGAACTATACTATAGTCCCTGCATGGATGAGCACTGTTTATCATCTACTTGATTTGAAAGATGGTGCTATTCCATAAAAAAAATGGACTTCAAGTTCTCCATAATGCATTACACATTCTGAATGGAAATGCAAAGGAACATTCTTAGAGAGAACAAAATAGGCTAGTATCCAAAGCAAAATAGAAGAAAATATCAATGTGAATGCTTAACTGGAATAAATCTTCTAGGCAAGCCATGTTCAAGTTCTCACACAAATTATTAAAATATTTTGTTGATTTAGACACGTTAGATAACAGAAAAAAGTGCAAAGCATAAACGCGGTACATTTTATTTCCACGCAGTATCACAGTGTATGTAAAACAAAGGGCTCCTTTTTTGTTTATTGGAATAAATTGATGTTTTATGATTCTTTCAAACTGAAATGCAGATTCACATTTGGTGTATTAAATGCTTCAAAACCGATCAGATGATATTAGAAATGTTATGCATTAGTTGTGGATAAACTATTTTCTTTTTACAAAGAAAAATCCTACTGAAAAAGCATTAACATAAAAATATCCAATGTGAGTAGCACTTTCAGGAAACCATATGAAGTACTAATTAAATTAAATAAATAATTCTTGTCATGCAGTTGCTGTCCCCACTTGGGGACATTTACAACAACATTTACAACTGAGATGTAGAAATATCATAATTTTCTCAAAGAGATGCCTTCTACGTATGGATATGCAGAATCTTTGGAGAACATGACCATTGAAGGGTATCAGATTGGAGAGATTGTAGGACTTTGTTCCTATATGGCAAATTTCTTCTTTCCTAATTTTGCAGAACTATATTGTGGTTTTTAAAACTGATTTACACAGTGAGTCTGGCCATTTTCTAATGTGCTTTCTCAACAAGTGGGGTCTAAAAGATAAAGCCAAAATTTTATCCAACAGATCTTTCCTTTCCCCACCCCTTTCATCAATTTAGCATATAATCATATATATTCCTCATGTTTGTCTTTGGAATCTTGATACCTGTGTTTATTTTCAAATATAAATAGTGTAACTTCTCATCGTTAGACATCAGCATATTCCTGAATATACCATCTGTGTTCAAAAAGCAGGATAATATATTAGAGACGCTTGCTCCTTGGGAGGAAAGCTATGGCTAACTTGGACAGTGTAGTAAGAAGTAGAGACATCTCCTTGCCGACAAAGGTCCACAAAATCAAGGCTATGGTTTTCCCAGACGTAATGTATGGCTGTGAGAGCTGGACCATAAGGAAGGCTGAGCATCAAAGAATTGATGCCTTTGAATTGTGGTGCT
>JANHZU010001523.1:332067-344054 GCA_032468055.1 Acrochordus granulatus | reverse complement strand
CCAATTTATCTTAGTGAATGTTGTGGGAAAAATTGGTTAATGGAGTGTTATATAGATGGAATATTATATATGTTATCTTCAGCTCCTAGAAGGCCGGCAGGATGTGTATCTAACAAATGCTGAAATAAACTAGACATAATATATTACGTATTATGGGCAAACCTTTTTATTATCTAGTAGGTTTAAGATTCATAAAACAAAACAAGCTAAGCAACTTCAAGTATTTGGGTTTTGGTTCTGTCATTCAGTCAACTGTATTCTTTTTCTCTAATATATGTTATTTCTTATTAATATTTTAATTGTAAACCTCCGGAATCACTGTGTAACCAGGTGAACTTGAAACCAAAATTATAAATAAGTAAGATTTGAGAGATTCAGAAAAATTTCTGATTTATTTCCCTCCTTTTTATGTACATGGAGGTAAGAGAATAAGTTCGTGCTTCTTTTCTTATATGAAAGGGATACTTTACCACTAAATATAAAAGCTTTTAGAGTTTGTCACAGAGAAGACTGTAAATATGTAAACTAAAACAGAGGGAGATGATTGTCTTACTGACAGTTGGAGAAGCAGGAAGTTCCAGCCTTCAGGCCACAACTCTTTGCATTTTATCAGTGTGCAGAAAAAGAAGAAAAACCTCTTTCTCTAGAGGTCTGCTGGCTTCTCTGCAGGCATATTGTAAAGATGGACCGTTTCATGTTTTCTCTTGGCTACCTGTCTTGGCTTTATATCCCACAGGGGATTTAAAGAAGTACAATTATTTTTCAGTAGAATTTCTCTTTCCGTTATTATCTTGTAGTCTCCCTGCTCTTAAGGTGGCTTAAATAGGAGACTGCTTTTGAAATGTTGTCTACAGCCAAAGGGAACTTCTTTATATCACAATTATTACTTGGGATCACAGTAGATGAAACTATTTTTAATGACCTTGTATTGCTGGGGGAATAAAATGAGGTACATAAATTGTATTCAGATTTCATCGGCAGCCTCCTACTCTTCCTTGATTGAAGTCTGAGAGCTTGGCAGGGTATTAACTCACTGAACTGTCAGCAGTGCTGTTCTTTGATACTTGACAGAGTGCAGGAATGAGGCTTATCCAGCAAGCTTTTATTTCTTCTTTCTAAATCCTCAGTCAGAGAGTCATTGTCAAGAGCTTAGCTGGAGCACTGCTCTCAAAGTAAAACATAGCCTAGCAATCCACTTCTGTAGACCATCCAAATATTTATCCAGTTGATTAAAATTTCATTTCCCGACAACTTTATTCTCCTTCTTATCAGAGCAGAAAGCAAATATTCATGTTTCTATGTTGTTAACTATTTGTTTTAGTAAACTCCAGTGTTGTTTGCAACAACTCTAGTGATTTATATTAGGGTGTCATACATATTTATCAACTTTAATGTCTGAAAATAGTTTCTAAGAGTACAAGGAAATCAAAATTACTTTAAACATATTATCATGATATTATCAGACATACAATAGTTCAACTTTAAAAACTGTTAGATTTACTTAGTGCAAGTTTAAATTATTTCAGAACTATTCAACATGAGTAAGTCAAGGTGTATGACTATCTAACATTTACTTTCTTGATTGGTATTTTCCTCTGTCAAAATGAAAGTCAATAGCAAAATTAAAACTGTGCCAAAAATCTGATACATTTGGTATAATAATCTAAACTGTTGATTCTTTGCCTTGTATGTATTACATACACTGCATAGACACAGATTTCCCAAATTGAAATGTGTTTTGAATTTTATGGAAAGCCTTTGTACATATTAATCAGTATATTTATTAAGTATTTTATTAAGTATTTTATTAAGATACTGAATCAGTTATTAAATCAATCGAGTGTTTATAAAATAGTGCTCAAGATTTAAAGTTCTGTAGCAAACTTCATCACCAAATCCTTAATTAATTGGAAGCTAAAATGTATACAATTTTGAAATACAGTTGGTCTAAAAAATAATTGCTACCAAACAGATGTTTTGTTTTTTCTTCTCTTGACCAACATGAAAGGATGCTTTATGTATGATTCTGGTTTAGAATTTGACTTTTGTCTGTCCCTATCAAATAATGTCACAAATTTGACATAACTAGTTGATGGTGTAATCCAAATCCTATGCCATGACTGATAAAATACTAAAGAACTTTGTATCTTAAAATCATGCTGTATGTGAAAATATGATCTATATTCTGGATTCGTTCTATTTCATACTTTTTAATTGTTATTTTGGCTTTCTTTCTGTTTTTCCAAAACCTACACAGAACCAAATTACTATGTGTTTTTGAATGCTTCTAAAACACCCCTGTTTTCAGAAGATCCCACAGAGCTTGAATGTAGGATCACAGAGATACAGACCACCAAGACAAATCTTCATTTCACTGTATCCTGGTACTATAGGATGCCCACACGCAGTGATGAAGTGGTAGAATACGAACTTCTGGCCACTATGGATGCAGACTGGACACTAGTACTTGGGGAAAGAAGCAAACAACGTGCTCAGAATGGGGACGTTATTTTCTCTAAGCCAAGGGTAGATACCTTCCGCTTACGAATCCAATGGACTTCTGAAGCAGATAAAGGAGATTATTATTGTGTAATTCTGGCAGAGCTCTCATCTTCATTAGAGCACACAAGCCCCCAACCACAGCAAGGTGGTGCCTCACTGGGGGGATAGATACAATATTGACCTATAGTTAGAGATTTAGGAATCATAAACTAGGTCTGGAAAAAAAAATACAGGCAAAAATGCTGACACTGATTTACTTGCATATAAAGCACAAGTAAACATTGTTTAGAATATAACATCCAAAGGAAACAAAGGGGAAAGAATTGCTTTCTTTGTATCTTGAAAGATAGCAATGTCTTAAAAATGACAAAAGAAGATGTGATATAATTACATTCCACCTGTAAGTTAATTGTTAAATGCTAAATTACAACAGAATAAATACTATCAGATATATTAGCTTCATGGAATATCCATTAGCACAAGTCTCCATCAGCTTTTAATGGGATTTTGAAATAAGTCCATTTTGCTCACTTTGTAGAAAAAGTGACAGAGTTGTCATTGGTCTGATTTTGAAGGAAAGCTATTCCATCATTCGGAGCCACTATGAATGACACCGTCTCTGAGCCTCCTCTACCCATAGTAAGAGTGTCAAGTTTCCCCATTTCATGCTTCTCTATGTGTCCCAAAAATATTTGCTTTTAAGAAAGTTTTGTATGATTTTTTAATAAAAACGTGGCTCTGATATTCTACTCCTATTATTTTTTATTGTGTGACATATTTTGTTAAAAAAATGCCTTGAGAGGTAAAAGTGAAAAGAATTATATGAAGTGAGATATGCACATAAATATTATGATCTCTTCTTAGGAAAGTTGGAACAGAATAATTAGTTCAAGTATTATTACTGGGCCATCTTTATCATCAAGCAGAATCAAGCCATGTTAACCAAAATGTCTCTGTCCAATTTCTGATCTAGATTCACCCAGAGCCACCCAGTTCACAAGAATAATAGAGCTGCTGGATCAAACATCAGAAGAGAATGCTTGGGAATAAAATTAACAATAACTCAATATACATAGATGGAACCAGATCAGAGTTGATAAGCTAAAGAATGGTTATTAACCTCTAGTATAAAGGGTTTTTTTTTTTAACAACAGTTGACTAACAAAAGAAAAAATTATTCATTGTCCATCATATGACTTAGAATATATCTTTGTGTCTTGAAGCTTGATTGTCAGTTCTCTCTGGTGTATCAACTTTGCTCAGTTATTTTTGCTCTTTTTGCCTTCAATCTTTGTAATCTCAACTGAAATTTAGATTGGTGTGCTATTGATATTTAAATGATTTTTTCATTATTATTCCATGAAGTTCTCTATGATTGTGAGAAAATCCCCTCTGACATTAGATTTCACAGCATACAGCTATACTTTTGCTGTTCCTAATACCTAAACTTGTCCTAAGACAAGACAAACAAAAATTCTAGAATATATTTTTTAAGTAAATTAATGTACATTTCTTGAATTATGGGAAGACAAGAACAGAAATATTTAAAAGCTGGCTGTTATAAAAGGCCTTCAGAGATTGAATAATCAATTGATTATTTAATTGTGATCATTGGTACAAAACAAATACATGCATTGATATTCATATAATGGATAAATATTGTTTTACTATTGCATTGATACTGATGTTTTCTGGCTCTTATGAACACTGCTTTGGTACTTTTTAATTGGAACTGGTCTATATATATAAGTAAGTTAGTAAGTTGCCAGGATCATTTTTCCTAGCTAAAAAAATAAGTGATTGAAGTTGTTATGGAAAAAAATATAGTGAATCGAGCAGTTAAAAAAGTCTCTATATCTGTGGAATCTATCTTATATCTGTTTACTTTTCATTTTTTACATGTGATAGACACTGATTGTTTAAGGTAGAAGCTTCTTGTTTTTTATTTTAGTTAAGTAGAACATTTCAGGAGTCTTTTGTGATGCTGGTAGTGCCAACATGAATTTAACTTCATTAGAAGGAAAGACAAACTTTTGAGGAATGTATATGTCTACTGAGAATTAAAGCACAGTTGCAAAAAGTTAACAAGTTTAAATATTTTTTATGTGTTGAGTTTCATTTTTAGTAAGGTCAATTTTATGAATATATATTTGAAGTTACATAGTTTCTTAATGGAGCTCTTATAAGTGTATATATTTTTATTATAACACAGTAATACTAATGAGAACAATTTGAGAAAAAAATTAAAATCATAACAAACATATATGAATTAAAGATACCCAGTTATTTGTATTCTCCATCAATTATCTGAGTCCTTGTTTCCCTTTCTGGCTGCATGAATAAATGAATACAAAGATAAAATTGATACAAATAACAATATTACTCATTTCAATGGTGTTTGTTCTCGACAAATGTGCCATCCTAACTATCAAGAGGGGGAAAATGGTAAAAACCAAAGGAATCAAGATGCCCTATGGAAATAACATCAAGAGTCTGGATGAAAATGATCACTACAAATACCTGGGCATTCTTCAAGCTGATCCCATCAAGCTGAAGTCAAAAAGAATGTCAGAAGTGCATACATCACAAGAGTGAAGAAGATCTTAAAGTCCAAACTCAGTAGATGAAATACTATCAAGGCAGTTAACACCTGAGCAATTCCAGTCATTAGATACACAGCTGGAATAGTAGATTGGACTCAAGCAGAACTAAAGGCCCTGGATAGGAAGACCAGAAAAATAATGACAATCAATCATGCCTTTCATCCACGCATTGATTTTTACAGATTCTACCTACCAAGGAAAAATAAGTGGGTGTGGAATGTTGCAAGTATACTAGACAGTTGAAGAGGAAAAACGGTCTTTGGAAGAATACCTGAAGCACAGTGAAGAAGATATCCTAAAGCTAGTATATCAGGAAGGCTTACTGGAGTAATGAAACTGGCATAGAAGAGAACCCAAATGAAGAATAGAAAAGCAATCCATATGCTTGTATTGGTATTGAAGAGACAAAACTGGCATACAAGAAAGCCCAAATGAAGAATAGAAAAGAGACATTCAAGGCAAAGCATTACATGGCCAGTACATTAAAAAATAGAAGGCAAAGCAGATAGTAATGACCTGGAAATGGCTAAGAGTAGGAAAACTGAATAAAGAGACAAGAGAATTAATTCTGGCTGCACAAGACCAACATTAAGAACAAATGCATGCAAGGTTAAAATTAGGAAGGCAACAACAGGCAGCAAATACCTCCTCTGCAAAGAAACTGAGGAAACAGTGAGCCACCTAATTAGCTGCTGTGAAAAGATCCCTCAGACTGACTACAAACAATGGCATGATAAAGTAGCAACAATGGAGCACTAGAAGATCTGCAGGAAATACTATTTGCCTGCAAGCAAGAACCGGAGGTATCATAAAATAGAGAAAGTAATAGAAAATGAAGAAGCTGAATTGCTCTGGGACTTCAGAATTCAACAGACAGGCACCTGCCACATCAAACTTCAGATTTAAGAATTGTCAATAAGAAAATTAAAAAAAGTCTGGATAGTGGACATGCAGTATCTGGAGAGAGCAGAATAGAAGAGAAAGAACTGGGAGAAAATCACAAAATACCTGCAAATAGAAATAAAATGACCATGGCAAAAGAAAGCAAAGGTAGAACCAAAAGTAATAGGCACTAAAGCACCACATGAATGCCGTTGACATAGACAAATTCACCATCAGTCAATTGCCAAAGGCAGCATTGCTTGAAACAATTTACATCCCGTGACAATACCTTTATCATCATCAAAGACCAGCATCAGTCTATCCCAGGTCCTTGAGAGGGACTTGATAGGTAGACAAAAATGCCAAATCTAGTCTAAACATCTGGCTGGCTGATCAACAAATAATACTAATATTTATTTATTTATGTCAGGTGTTTTTATGCCATTTTATTAAAAAAAAACAAATCTAAGCATCTTATAAATAAAACTAAATTCAGAATAATATATTAAATATTTTTATATTTAACACACTATATATAAAATGTATTGATATTATATGGCTTATCACAGTATCTTGTTTCACATAAATATATTATAAAAACATGATTTTTTTATTTTTTTCATTTTTAATATTACTTTTTTGCAATAACTCACATCTTAGCAAGTTTTCCCTTTCATAGTATTCTACTTTTGGCACATTTTAATGCAAAATACTAATGCTGTCTTTTAAATTCTGATTCTGAGAATTTTCAGTAAATAGTACTAATATCTGCTTATTTGTTATGTCTCAATGAAGATTTTTTAAATGTTGCTGACATCTATCCATCAGTCTAAAAGAGGATTTGAAGTACAGTTGCTTACAATTTGCCTGCAGTTCTATTACTGTTGGGTGGCTTTATCAATACATTTAACTGAATTTGAACTGCTAAGTAACATAGTCCATAAAATATCCTCAGATTTCTTTTTTCCATTCAAGGCGAATCAGAATTTAAAATAAAGCAGTGTCTTGAAACATCCTCCTCAATAATTGACATATCTAGTGTGAGATTGAGAAAGATAGCTCATGAATAGCTTTTAGTTCTTTAAACTGAACCATTCAATTAGAAGAATACTGAAGTGAAGAGGATGTCTAAACATATCCTCCCTCTGTTTTCTCCATTTGCTACTCAGATGTATGTAACAGCTGAAATATTCAGACTCATCTATTACTTCTATGTGGGTTCTCATGTTCTTCATTAGAAATGTGATTCTCAATCCTCAAATTGTCTGCCCACCCTTCCCCCACAGTGTATGTACTTAATAGATAATATTAAGTTTTAGGCTAAATAGATATTCTGAAAATTAGCAATGAAATCCTGTTGTTGTTCAGTCGCTCAGTCATGTCCAATTTTTTTCAACACTGTGGACTGCAGCTTGCCAGACTGCACTGCTCTGCCATCCCCTTCTCCTTTTGCCTTCAATCTTTCCCAGTATCATAGTCTTTTCCAATGACTGTTCTCTTTGCATTAAGTGGCCAAAGTATTTGAGCTTCAGCTTCAGTATCTGTCCTTGCAATGAACAGTCATGTTGGTTGCCTTTATGACTGACTGGTTTGATCTTGCAGTCCAAGAGATTCTCAAGAATCTTCTCCAACACCACAGTTTGAAGGCATCAGTTCTTCATTGCTCAGCCTTCGTTATGGTCCTACTCTCAAATCCAAACATTACTACTGGGAAAACCATAACTTTAAATTATATGGACTTTGTCAGCAAGGTGATATCTCTGCTTTTCAATATGTTGTCTAGGTTTGCTATAGCTTTCTTCCAAGAAGCAAGTGTCTTTTAATATCATAGCTTCAGTCACTGTCTACAGTGATCTTGAAGTTCAAGAAGGTAAAATCTGTCACCTCTCCTTTTTCTTCCCTTTCTATTTACCAGGAAGTGATGGGACTGGATGTCATGTTCTTAGTTTTCTTAATATTGAGTTTCAAACCAGCTTTTGCATTCTCTTCTTTCACCCTCATCGAGAGGCTCTTTAGCTCCTCTTCACATTTTGCCATTAGAGTGGTATCATCTGCATATCTGAGGTTGTTGTTATTTCTCCTGGCAATCTTAATTCTGGTTTATGATTCACTGAGCCAAGCATTTTGCATGATGTACTCTGTATATAACTTAAGTAAGGTGACAATATACAGCCTTGCTGCAATTTTGTACCCAATACCAATTTTGAACCAAATTGGTATTGGTTCAAAATTGAACAATTAGCAATTACTGAGGCCCATAGCTTGCACCATTTTTCCATGTCTGGTTCTAACTGTTGCTTTTTGACCAGCATACAGGTTTCTCACTACTCAGGAAAGGAAAGAAGTGTGACATCTCTAAGAAGAGACCCCAACATTACCATCTTACCAGCTGACAAAGGAAGAAATACAGTAATTCTCAACCCTGTGGACCACAAAGCCAAAATGTACAATTTACAGACGATAACAATAACAGTTATGAACCTCTTAAGAAAGATCCCACTGGCATTTATAAGAAAAAGGTCAGCTGTTTACAACTTTTAATTAAGGACAATGTCATTGACAAACTACAATATTACCACTTATATCCAGGGAAAACAACACCATGCATATACGGCCTCCCCAAAATTCAGAAAGAAGGAATTCCACTGAGGCCCATAGCTTGCAGCATCAGCTCTGCCACTTACAACATTGCTAAGCATTTAACAACTTTACTGGCACCTTTAATTGGCAATTCCCCATCACATTAACAATTCACAGGATTTTATCAGTTGAGTTAAAAATACTAAGTTTGAACCTGATGAAACAATTCTTATGATGTAATTACACTCTTCACATGCATTCCTACAGATGATGTAGTCAATATGGTGAAGAAAAGACTTACAAGACAGCACACAAAAAATTACTTTGTACTCATTTGGATCCTCATTTGAACAACCTGGGTCAAAATCAAAACACAAGAATTGGAAGCTTTCATACAGCATATCAATGCCATTGACAGCAACATCAAATTTACACATGAAGATGTTAAAGATATTATTTGGCTTTTCTGGACTCACCATAAACATGACAGAAACCTTTATATTTACAGAGAGCCTACATACAGAGCAATATCTCACCTTTTACTCCAACCAGCCATTGGAACATAAACTGGGAGTTATTATGACCTTACAATATCATGTGGATGTTTTACCCTCAACAGAGAACGCTCCATCAACATTTGCATATAAGGAAAAAAAAATGCATGTAAGGAAAGCCCTCAATAATTGTGGCTATCCAAATTGGTCATTTGTCAAAGCCACTAAAAAATCAAAAAGAGTCTCTCCCACTTCCTCTGCAAGACAAGATTCTATCAAATGTAGCAATGCAACCATTCCATATGTTGCTGGAGTATCAGAGAAACTCATGAGAATTTTCAATAAACACAACATATGTGTGCAATTCAGACCCATGAACACACTTAAACATAGATTGGTTCGTCCTAAGGATGAAGTACCCAAACACAAACAGACAGATGTCATCTATTCCATACGATGCAATGATTATTGTTTAGAATTTTCTATTGGAGAGACCCATCAACCACTTTTTAGAAGATTTCAACAACATAAAATATCTGATTCATCTGACATACATTTACACCTTAATCAGCATAGGCATAAATTTCAAGATTGCAGATTCCAAATAATTGACAAAGAAACTAACTGGCTTTTAAGATAAATCAAAGAATCAATATATATTAGGAGTTTAAATCTTTCAATAAATTGTGGTGGAGGAACCAGATTTCAATTATCTTCAGTTATTAACAGCATTAAATCATCTGCCAAGAAAGAAGGCTCTGTAATATTGATGTGCTGAAAGGTAATCAAGCTTTATTGCCTAACATCTCTCAGTTTATTTTGCTATGTGAAAACCTCTGTTGTTTCCTTCATGCTTTCCTGCCAACCCTCTCCCATCTGTTAAAAACTTAACACCCTATTTAAACTGGCTGTGTGTAACCTTATTATGTTTTCTTGTCTTCCCCCACCTTCTTTTTAGAAATCTACATATTTCCTGACCATTCTTTTCTATTTTTAGATGGACTGAAAAAGGCTTCTGGATAGAAGGCAAAACATATCCAATAACATCTTGTAATTAAAGTCCAGTTGCCTTTTTAAGAAACTTTGCAATTTTTTTTTGCAGTTTTTACTACATATCATGACCTGGATTAATGAGAATATTCATAGAAACAATATTTGCAGCATAACCTTGCTGGCCTGTGAAATGAATGCAATAGTATGGTAGTTTGAACATTCTTTTGTACTGCCCTTCTTTAGGATTGGAACATAAACTGACCTTTTCCAAACCTGTGGTCACTGTTGAGTTTTCCAAATTTGCTGGCATATTGAGTGCAGCAGTTTATCAGCATCATGTGGGGAAAACCACATTATCTTTTAGGATTTTAAATAGTTCAGCTAGAATACTGTCACTTCCACTATTATGAGTAATATTTCCTAAGGACATTTAGATCTTTCTTCTATAGGCCTTCTGTGTATTCTTGTCATCTCTTCTTTAATCTCTTCTGTTTCTGTTAGATGCCAACCATTTTTGTCCCTTAACATGCCCATCTTTGCATGAAATTTTCTTGCAATTTCAAAATTGAAATTTCAATTTTCTTGAAGAGATCTCTAGTCTTTCCCAGTCTATTGTTTTCCTCTATAGTTGCAGTGTTCATTTAAAAAGGCCTTCTTATCTCTCCTTGCTATTCTCTGGAAATCTGATTTCATTTGGGTATATCTTTCTCTTTTCCCCTTCTTTCCTCAGCTATTTGTAAAGCCTCATCAGATAGCCACTTTGCTTTCTTGTATTTATTTTTCTTTGGGATAGTTTTAGTAGCTACCTCTTGTAAAATGTTGCACACTTGCATCCATAGTTCTTTCGGTACTCTGTCTATCATATATAATCCCTTAAATCTATTCCTCATCTCCACAGTATATTCATAAGTGATATGATTGAGATCTTAGCTGAATAACCTTGTGGTTTTCCCTACATTCCTCAATTTATGCCTAAATTTTGCAATAAATCAAAAGATGCTTGGGAATTTTTGAAAGCTCACCATTCAGACAACTCTGCTGTCAGCACATACATTAAGATGAAACATATTTACACATCATTAAAAAGAGAATAAAAACTGAGAGGGAAACAAAAGACTAGAACACATCTCCTTCATCAGTCAACGTTTAGATATTCAGGGATTAACACCAGGCCCAAAATCAGGCAGAATACAATATATTAATCAAGAAACCACCAAGCAAGAAATCACATCTCCACCAAAACTGGCAGGGAAAGCTACTATATAAAGGCAACAAGCCCCAATGTATTCACACTATTACTAAATCTAATTGGGTAATGAAATATCTTAAACAATCTAGCTCAGAGAGCCCTAATAGCTCCATGGTTTACTACATCATGTTTTACTATTTTTATTTGTTTTCATAATAAGCTATTTTGTTTTTATTTATTTATTTTTTGTTATTGTACATGCCCACAATTGTAGGATTGGGCAATATTTTTTTAGTTTTTTAAAATTTTGGCTAAATTACCTTATAAGTGACACAAAGCAGTGAAAATTTATTTATATATCAAATTTATATAACCACCACTCTCCATGAAGGTGACTCTAATATACACAATACTCCTCCCTCTTCCTATTTTTTCTACAACAACAACCCTGTAAGATGATTGGGTTGAGAAAGTGACTAGCCTAAAGTTACACATCCAGACTTTTTAGAAGTCTCTTCATTTCTATTCCAGTGCTTTAATTACTGTACCAAAATTCTTATTATATGAAAAACTTTATAAGAAACAAATGAAGAAATACATAAATCTGATGGTAGAACAGAAGGTATTCCTAAATATTAATAATTATAGTTTAATTATCTTGTCATTTGTCTGTGAAGACTCTCACTCATCCAGGATAATTGCATCGCAACAAAGTTTAAAAAACAGGCATCTGGACTGGATTTT
>JANHZU010001523.1:304896-315721 GCA_032468055.1 Acrochordus granulatus | reverse complement strand
TCAAGAGGCTCTTTAGCTCCTCTTCACTTTCTGCCATTAGAGTGGTATCATCTGCATATCTGAGGTTGTTGATATTTTTCCCAGCAATCTTAATTCCAACTGGTGATTTATTCAGCCCAGGATTTTGCATGATATATTTTGCATATAAGTTAAATTATCAACTTTATTTATACTCCTTTCCCAAAATTGAACCAATCAGTTGTTCCATTTCTGGTTCTAAATGTTGCTTCTTGACCACATACAGGTTTCTCAGGAAAGAGGTAAAATGGTCAGGTACTCCTATCTCTTTAAGAATTTGCCACAATTTGTTGTGATCAATGCAATCAAAGGATTTTACATAGTCAATGAAGCAGAATTATTTTTCTGGAATTCCCTTGCTTTCTCCAAGACCAGCAGATATTGGCAGTTCCTCTGTCTCTTTGAAATCCAAATCATACTTCTGGTAGTTCTCATTTCATATTCTGCTGAAACCTATTTTATTGTACTTTGAGCATAACCTTGCTAGCTTGTGAAATGAGTGAAATTGTATGGTAGTTTGAACATTCTTTGGCATTGCCTTTCTTTGGGTTTGTGTACATGTTAAAAATTACATAAAAATATTTATGCTATAAAGAACAATACTGCATAGGAACCTGGAATGTAAGATCTACGAGTTAAGGTAAGCTGAGTGTGGTCAAACATGAGATGTCGAGATTAAATATTGACATCAGAGGAATCAGTAAACTAAAATGGACATAAACTAAAATGGACAGGAAGAGGTAAAAGTAATTCAGATGAGCACTTTGTCTACTACTGTGGGCAAGAATCCCTTAGAAGAAATGGAGTAGCCATCATAGTCAATAAAAGAGTGAAAAAAGCAATACTGGGTTACAATCTTAAAACTGACAGATTAATCTCGGTCAAAATCCAAGGCAAACCATTCAACATCACAGTAATCCAAGTCCTGCCCCAACCATTGATGCTCAGTAGGCTGAAGTGAACTGCATCTACAAAGGCCTACAACACCTTCCAGAACTAACACCAAAAAATATGTCCTTTTCATCACAGGGGTTTGGAATGCTAATGTTGGAAGTCAAAAGATAACTGAAATAACAGACAAATTTGGCCATGGAGCACAAAATGATGAGGGCAAAGGCTAACAGAATTTTGCCTAGAGAATATGCTGGTTATAACAAACGTTCTTCTCAGCAGATGGCAAGAATATACAGAAAAGATCTAAATGTCCCTGATAACCACAGTGGTGTGGTTGCTGACTTAAAGCCAGACATCCTAGAGTGTGAAGTCAAGAGGGCCTTAGGAAACATTACTAACGATAAAGCTAGCAGAATTTATGATATTCCAGCTGAATTATTTAAAAGCCTAAAAGGGAGTGCTGTTAAAGTGCTTCACTCAATGTGCCAGCAAATTTGGAAAACTCAACAGTGGCCATGGGATTGGAAAATGTTACTTTACATGTCAATAAAGTTAAACAACAAACTCAACAGTGACCACATTGGAAAATGGCAGTTTACGTTCATTTTACTTATTAGTGAACATAATCAGTTGTAAGATGTACAACATATGACTGCACATAATCAGTTATAAGATGTACAGTATCAGGGGTTTTGTGTGTGGGGGTGGTCAGTGGATAGGTGTAATATTTAAAATGTACACAAAGACACTTTCATGCCAGAAAAGAAGGAGGAAAAGCAACTTTGTCATAATCATAAACTCACTTTCATCATTTGTATGGTAATTTTCGATGTCTGAATTAATGTTTATATGCTTACATGAGAAGAAAGTGATTTTAGTTAGTCTAAAATTATTATGCTATTTCTTTTTTTACTGTAGGTAACTATGTGAATGCACTTATATACTGTTGGTTTCTCTTTGTTTCAGAGATATTACTCCATTACTTTTGATGAAATTTATGAAACCGTCAGGAACCTTATTGAATGGTAGATGGATCAGGCAAACCTGAACAGAATAATCACAGTACAATCAGATGTGGAATAGAGTGGTGCGTATTGTGAAAGTAGCCTAATTTTAACACAGTTCATTTAAATCTATGTCAATTATGACTGATAAGATGTAGGTATTGTAAATGGTTGGATTGCCCCTTTCTCAGTCATATATACGATCCAGGCTTTGAACCAAATATTATCCAGATAAGGCATATTTTTTTTCAAAAAATAGGTTGTAACAAAATTTAAACATTTGAAAGCCATTGTTATTATTTTAACTAGCATTAAGTCAGCTGTAGTTTTGTTCAAATCTTATCAAAGAAAATTAAAAAAACAGACAAATTACTTCTTTATACAGTAACATGCAAAATTACTGATAAGACCAATTTACTTTTTCTAGTACTGACATGCCAGTTTTTAAAATGAAAATATTAAAATGAAATATTCATAGAGGTTCTCAAAAAAATCAAAGAATACTATATATATATATTATATATAAAGTATAAGGAACAGCAAAAGCAATATTAACAAGAAAGACTTAATCCAACAGATGAATAAAAGTAAAACACAAATCCAACAGCATGGTGGCTAAATGGTTAAGGCACTGGGCTTGTTGGCTGGAAGATCAGCAGCCCAAATTTGAGACCCAAGTACTGCATAAATGAGCTCCCATTAGTTGCTTCAGCTCCTGCCAGCCTAGCAGTTCAAAAGCATGTAAAAATGCAAGTAGAAAAATAAGTACCACCTTCTATGGGAAGGTAACAGTATCCATATGCCTCAGTGTGATAAATAAAAAGTAAAACACGAATAAAAAATCTTCAATTAAATAGACACAAACTAGTTTTTTTATGATACAAAAAGATCCTCAATTAAATAGACACAAACTATTTTTTATTATACAGATTATAATTTTCCTTAATTATAATGAACAAAACATTTTTTAAAGTTTAAAAGCAAAGACAAAAATAACAAGAGATTTACCAAAAATATCTGTAAAAATCCATTGTCTCTGATTTTCCAGGCCTTGGATAATTGGCTTATATCTCCTTGCTCATAAGAGTGTGAGAGCAATCCAGACTAGCCCAGCTGCTTTGAATTTTTAAAAATCAGATCACTTTTGAGGTTAGTTGGTTGATTGCCTAAGTTTATGCTGGGATATCTATTGCATCCACAATGTGCCTCTCATAGATGAAGCCATCAACTGCACATAAGGGACACTTGATTGGCCTGCTGGTTCCTTCCTGTGTGCACAAACAAGCTGCCCTTTGGTATTGGAGCAAAGCTGCCATTGTTTACCTATTAAATATTAAATTTCAAACTCAGACAGGTTTCCCTCAGACTTTTGCCCGTTATTGTTTATGTGCTACTGTTTCTGAATATGAATTCCACTTGATCTGTGAGACTAAAGTTAAAGGAGATTCAGGGATGTCTGCAGGGTATGGTAAATAAAGTCAAGATGGGGAGCACAACAGCATGATTAAAGCTCACCTGATTTTTTTGTGGGATGCACATAAAAAACAGGCAGAATCTCAATAACATTTCTTCTTTACTTTTTTGACCACACTCTGTGGACACCCTGGAAAAGTTGCATACAGTTAAAACTTTATTCATTTGAGCCCCCAAGTCAGATGTGGGAGAAAAATATGAATAAGGAAGCAAGGAATACATTTTTGGCTCTGTTTCAATGTTGCTTGCCAATCTGTTGCTCCCTCAACATCAGTAAATATGAATATATAAAACACCTGCTTGTGGTCAGCATACACATTTCATATGATTCAACTATTGATTTCACTGAATTTGGATAGTGTGAACGGCTGCCAACCTATCAAAAGTCCTCTTTCAGGACATCTGTTAGTTATGCATATGTTGAAGGGAGGATCATCATAGCAAGCAACACTAAAAATTAGTCAATAAATATGGTTATGCCTAACCTTGTCAACATTAGTTGTACACATGAAGGTAAAAATCTGAGAAGAAGTAAAGAGGCTATGGAATTAAAAACCTTATTGTGGCACTGCTCCCATACTTTTGTCCAATCTTTTAATCAGCTTTTGTGAATGAATATGCAACCATTTATTTCATAGAAGTCGGGCTGCTTGCCTACTTTTCTGTCTGTGCAGTAAGCCTTATCAGAAAAAACTCTCTTCATCTATTTATTTGCCTTCTTGTCTTACTGACACCAGTAATTCAATTTTTTATGAACATCCACAAATTTCAGTGATAGTGCAAGTTTGGGGAAAAAACATTTTCGTCAGAAAACTACCTAGTATTTTGAAAATAATCTAACTAGAATACAGGACACCTTTGTTTTCTTTGTTCCACGGAAATATCCAGTACTGAATTCATAAAAATTTGTGAAGAAGAGAAATGATATCAGCGAAGTGCCATAGTTTTTAAAACAGCCATGGTAGGGAACAATTATTTTTAAGATTGTTTACTGATCAACAATATTGGCTTGGGTCTTAGTTTGGAATATAGAAGGTATTTTAATTTGATATGGAACCAATTTGAAAATTGTCTAATTTGACAGTGGGCCAAATCTGAAACATTTCTAAACACATAAATGTTTTTCCTGTAATTAAATATCCTGGGAAATCGTCAAAGATTTATAATTAATTTAAAAACTCTTAAACAGAATGGAATGAGTTTTGTAGACATAATATATTTGCATATTTTAGAGAAGAGGAAAGATTGACCTTAAATCATGTATTTACTTAATTGATGTATATGGCTGCCCAACTCACAACAATACTAGATTCCAGAAATGGATGTAAGGCTATTAATTTTCACTAAGAATGCACTCTCTTTGAAATACTGTTTAGTGAGCTTGTCGTGAGAAACTGCAGTTAGATCTGTACAATTTTAAAATAAATAATAAATCATAATTATTTTATGCTTTTATTTGTATCTGCTAAATGATGCAAATAAAAGCATATAATAAATATATAAAATGTTTTAGTAAATTAACTGGCATATATGCATGATGGATTTTTTAAATTCCTCAGATGGTATACTGTACATCAATACTACAATCCTTTCTATACACTCCAGTGTTAGGATTCTCTGATGTGTCTTAGCAAGATTCTTTGTTCCACTGAAAAGATTTGCCTTGAAGAGATGTTACAGGTCACCTTGAAAACTCCTCCACAGTCAAATTTTGAAAGAGGCCTTTGTTCAAAGCACCGTTGAGGCAAAATTCAAAGTAATAATGTAACTTTTTATACTAAAGTATGTTTGTATTAGATTGAAAAAGAGGTATATTTGTGTGACTTACACCTTAAACCACAGATATATTTGCATATTAAACTGTGCATTCATTTTTGTTTTCATACATTCATGAATTTCATAAATTCATTTTCATACACATGTAAACAAATTGAATGATTGAAGAACAAAAAGAGATTGGGAGACACTGCTGTTCTCTCTATGTAAATACATTCTTATTTGCATCATTAAACATAGAGATTTTCCTTTGCTTTTAATATATTATTCTACTTCTCCCTCTTAGATTATTGTAAATTATCTTCCTCCTGAAAAACTGATGTCATTTATCAAAACCATTTTAGTAGGAATGCTCCAGGATGTGGTGAATCCTGGAGATGTGGTGTTTGTATTGAAAATTGTGCTGCTACAATAAAGCTGATGAATTACATAATCGTGTAAAATATTTTACTTATTTATTCATCAGATTTATATGTTGCCCATCTCACAATTAGTGACTGTGGGCTATGCTGAATAGTTACTTCATCTCAGAAAAATGAAAAATGTTTCAAACTTTCCATTTTATATAGAGATGCTTAATAATCAAGAATTCTACTGTGAACCTGCTTTCTGGATTTGAGCAGATTAAACACTGCTGTTTACACTTTTGAAATAAATTCTGGTATCTATTTAGAACAAAATATATTGAAAGATATTTTGAAATTCAGAGAAGTCTGTTTTTTTAATCATTCAATATTACTGGCTCTAACCATAGCTTAGTGACAAACTGCATATTCCACCTCAAGAACTTCCCAGAAATAATCTACCATCTCTAGGAAATTCCACCGCCTATAATCCTGGAATCTTATTTATAGATTGTGTCAACATTAATGTACTAGATGGACCAGAAGACAGATTCAATTTAAGGCATCTTACTCTATGTGTTCAAATAGGAAACATGCATTTCTGTGCATTATTTAATGCAAATTACTTAATGATACATGGTATATAGATCTAGACCATTGGACTAAGGATCAGGGATCTAGGTTCAAGTTTGTTTGTTAGAGAAAGAGAGAGAGAGATAATACTGGGCAAAAGTCTTAGTCCATCACTGCTTTGTTATAGAAAAGTTTTAATGACCATCCATAATTATTTTTCAGTCTCTGTATTAAGATTCAGACAGAAAATACAGGAAATACGTACACAAAATTTAAACAAACACAATTTTCTGAGCAAAATGGCTTCTTCAGGCAAAAGTCAGTATTAAATAGTCAGTACTAAGTACTTGTTACTTTTGCATATGGAAGCTGTTTTTTTTCTACTTTTTCCTGTTTTTGAATACTGCATACAAATTTCCTTTATTTTCTGGCTATATTCTAATAAAGAGATTGAGACATAATTATATATGGTCATTCTAACATTGCTAAAGCAACAGATCTAATGGTGGCCTAAGACTTTTGCACAGTAGTATATATATCCACTCATCTTAAAAACACACCTTTGGTGTGTTTTTACACACAAAAAGAACAATAATAAAGCCAATAAAACCAGAACAACTGGCAACTGAACCAATCTTTTCTGATACATCCAGTGAAACTATCCATAAGCTCCAACTTCATCTTCTCACAATGCTTGTCCTTCAGCCATAGAATGTCAAGGGTTAATTCTCACCCAACGACTTTAATTTAACCCCATTTTCCATATTGTTTTTTTTTCCTTGTTGTATGACCAAAGGGAGAAAAATAGAGTGCTAATGTCTTGAACTCTAGACAAAAGGCATTTTAGTAATAATATTAATACTGTACAATTTTTTACACAACAAATTAATACTGTACTTTTGACCTTTTCAAAATCCTTATTGTGAAATGTTTTCAGAATCTTGAAGGAAAAAAGGAAAGACTAATATTGTCTACAATAGATAGTACTTGTATGCCTTTTATCAAACACATCATGCTTTTTAATGAATTTTCTCTTAAATTTTTTGGCCTCATAGGTAGTGATACTTCTGTATACAATGTATCATATTCCGTATCGCAGTGATAACATAAATGTAAAGAGAGCAGTGAGAGGTACCATTGGTGTGCTGGTTCATGTGGAACCAAAACAAACAGCGCACTTCTGACATTCGCCTGGCCTGACATCTGGTAAATGTAATAAAGTACACCTATTGGAGAGCCAAGAAATATTTGAATAATTAAAGCATGGGCCCCCAGGGATTTGTGCACTAGTGAGGTGGTTCCATTATTATGAACACCCCTTCACCTATTAATTGTTTGTTTTAGCCCAGTTTTGATAGGTATTTTATGTTTTGTTCAATGTATAACATTATAATCGTTTTAGGTATTTATCAACTATATTAGCATTTTTAAAATTTTTGCATTTTTTAAATTTGGGGATTTAAAATCCTACGATCAAACTGCAATGTGGAAAAGTGGGAGAGTGGGTGATATGAATTGAGAGAAAGTCCCAAGCATGGTGGATTAACCTTTTTGCTTTTTCCCCTTTAATTTTTAAATTTGTTTTTAATTTTTATTTCTTTACTAGTAGCTAAAAAGCAGAAGTCTGGCTCTTTCTACTGCCATATGCCCCCCCTCTTCTTATAATATCAAGTAAGATGCTTCCTCCAGATTAGTTAAAACAATAAAAATTTTTAAAAACAACAACAACCTCAACCAGGATTTCTACTTTGTTTGAAATCACTATATATCCAATCAGATGTTGTACCTTGATAGCTAAATAAATGTTATTTGGAGAAGTTTACACTATACGCAACATATTTTATTTTGTTTTTGTTTTTGCTACCACCTGCTTGTAAGAAGGAAAGATACATTTTGGTTTCATAAGGAAATAAAAATGTTTGCTAGAAAATGAATGGTGGTGCCAACCCATGTTTGGTTCTGGGTCTATGAAATGCTTAAGTTAATGCAATTTATGGGTCCTTGAACAGATCATACTGCAATTCTTTGTAGAAAAATGATGTCTCACTTTGGAGGAAAAACATCTTTTATGTACCTTTTTCTTTTTTTATTGACAACTTCAGAGCTTACTGTTCATTTTTTACTCTTTTTTACATTAATTTACCAGGATTGGTACATTGTCAGAGAACCTCTGTTTATTCTACTGGAATATTCTAATAAAAATGAAGATGTGGAGAAAGATGGACATCAGGAGAATATGACAAATTCACACAGTAACCATGGAGATTTAGTGAACAAGAAACACCAAACTTCAGTTCATCAGTCCACTACTTTCCATACTCCTCATTTCATCATCACTTTGAGAATTACTTCAAATTTTTATTTCTAATTTTCATAGTAGGGTTTTGTTGTATATGTAGGTCTTTATGTCTGATTGATGAGCAACTCTGTCCCTAAACATTTACTTCACAGATTATAGGAAGTGTTTTCTTTACATTCTAAACCCAAATCATCAAACACCCAAAATTTTTTTTCATGTGGAACACCTATTGTACATATCTTTTTTAGGATGATGATGATAAAGATTCTCAGTTATCCAGGTAAATTGTCTGGAGTTTGAGTGACGGCAATTGGACTTCTTTTCTTGTTGGTTCAAAATATTTTGCTGCTTACCCAAGTAGCTTTAGACTGAGCAAGTTGGTTAGGGGACCCCATGTACGTCCTCCAGAGTGGTTTCATTTTTCACCTAATCTGAATAGTCTTGTTAGATGGAAATAGAAGTGAGTAGACAGAGAGTCCTTGGGATCTAGCAGTTGGAACTCATAGCATGTGGGCTGCTATTTGGAAAAGGTTTTAAAATACCCAAACACTATTGACTATTTTGCATGATTTATATTTTTGTTAATTTGTGTTTTTTTCCTTATTGATTCCAAAAATGAAAAGTCAATTTTCTAAATGAAAAAGCTCTCAATAAAATTCTATTCTGTTTCTCATATTCATGTCTCAGAACAATTATATTGATGAAGGATATTCAGGATAAGATCTTTTCTATAAATGATAATCCAAACTTTATCAAATAATCAAAGGATTTTAGTATTTTTGTGAAATAGGTAATAATAAAACCCTTTATGAACATAGAAGTTACTTCTAACACAGAAAACACCAAAATCAGTTAAGATTCTTTATTCATTTCAGTCTAGTGAAATATAAGCTTTATAGATGTCCCTGGCTACAGATTGTACTGTGTATCCTAAAATATTGCCTGTTCTTCTCAACAAGCTCCCCATGATGGATGAACTGAGAAATGAGACATGTTTCTACTTGCCCAGGCCTGTAGGTTGTATATCTGATGAAGATATTCTGTTGCCATTTCATTCATGATATTGGTAAAAGATATTAGTTCTTTGCTTTTTTTCTCCTATTAGCTGTCTGTTGTGCTATGGGACTTTATAGCAGTTTTAGAGAAAGAAGAGCTACTAGAGGGAAGAGGACAGTCTTTTCTTTTACTGTTTCTTCTCCATTCCTGGGGCCAGCCAGAAACGAATAGCAGTAATGAATGGAACAGAAATTATAGCCCCTGCAGGTAATTCTTAAAAATATATTTCAATAGTAGCAATGTTTAATCATTAAATTGAATGGTACTAGCATTTATGTAGGGCGTGAGATTGAACATGCTGGACCTGCTTCTAATGCACAAACCAAGCGTACACTTTCATTTTCAGGTCTGATATCTGAAGAACACTCTACAGTTCAGTAAGTGATTAATGTTCTTAGACAATCTTGCTCCATCCCCTCCAACCTTCTTGAATTCAGCTAAGAAGTTTGAAGGCCAGCTGTACTTATGTTTGCTTGGTTGCTAGTACAGCTCTCTATATGATATACGTTCTTAATCAAGTAGAGTCATAATTCATATGAATAGTAAAACTTGAATCCAACTGAATGTAAATACAAGTGTCTTTCAGACCTCCTGATAAATGCATGAAGATTGGAGAGTGGAGCATGGGCTAATTCCAATAATCTTTACATTTTCAAACTCTCATATGTTCATACCTGAAAAAAGTTCTTGATGTCATTACAGGTCCAACTACAAACAGAAACTTCCTTTCAAATTTTGAGCTTAATGTCAGAAAACTGGGAACTGATAAAATAAGGCTTGGAGTGAAAGGGATATTAGGTATAGAGCTAACATATGCACTTTTATGAAATTTACATAGTTTAAAATCCTACATTTAAAACTATTGCCCAAAGGGCATGACAATTTAACCATCTCATTTTTAATCATGTATTTATTATTACCAAATTCAGATTCATTCCAGCAGTCTAAGATATTGATTTGGTGCTGGATTAATTAACAAAATATATAAAAAGAAAAAGAAAAAAAATTGCTGTCCAAATTGAATTGCACCATCATAAAACCATTATAGTATTCAGGAAATAGCATTATGCTATATAACACAGAAATGGAAATAAGCCATAACATGAGATATTAATGAAAGTTTAAAGACTTGGGGTAGAGGAGAGAGAGATTTATGGTAAAAATAAAAAAAATCCTATTGTTAAAATGTGAATAATAGTCACATTAATTAATAAACCATATATAATAACTCAATATATTAATGACAGTGTATTGTCACAAACAACATAACAATATGGCAGCTGCAGAGGATCCTGGAGGAAACAGATTTTATGGACCCTTTTCAGTCTGGGTTCAGGCCCAGTCATGGGACAGAGACAGTATTGGTCGCTCTTGTGGATGATCTCTGG
>JANHZU010001523.1:272904-284293 GCA_032468055.1 Acrochordus granulatus | reverse complement strand
CATCTTGAAGTACATAGTACATTTGTAATCAGAGATATTAAGCCAATTTGATGAGGGATTTTCTTTTAAATTAGTGGAAACTGTTATTTATTATTGACGTGTTTTCCCTGTTGGAAAGAATGGGTTTTTGTTATTATTGGTCTGTTATTGTTTATGGTTTTCAACTTTTAATTTGTATCAGAACTGTATAATGTTCTGAGTTTCAAATCAAACAGCATATAAAACAAAGTACGTAAATAAATACATACATATATAGAGTTTGTTCACAGAAGGATAACTAAAATAAGAAAGATTGCTACCTTGTACAGTTTGAGCTACCAATTTGGGAAAGTTTATAATGATATGTTATAAGAGCCACATTCCCACATGCACCTATTAATCACATAGAAACTGTATGTTCCTTTATTCAATTGTGTTTCTATATTGCCTTCATCTCAACATGTGAAATGTTTTTAACACTGAAATGGTTTTAAGTTGTCCTTACCATCTGTTCTTGGAAAATCTGTTCTCCATTGCCTTGGAAAAAAGCTTGGCAACTGATTGTGGCTTGGTAGTTCTCACTGACTTATTTTCTCGGGACATCTCACTTGGCATCTTCCCCATAACTCAAGTGTTTTCCCCATAACTCAAGATTTTCAAACCTACTGTCTGTCTAGCAAGTAAGAAGGCAAACATGAAATAATGAGAATTTGTTGTACCATCACCTCCTAGCCATCTAGTATAAAGGAATATGACAAAAGTATCAATCTTTTTTTCCTTTGAGAGAGAAACTAGTCTTGAAGGAAATAAACAAAATTGAACTATTTTTAAAGTAGAAAACTTATTTTAGTTTTACATATTAATATATAATTAATGCTGTAAAATGGGAAATGCAAAGCCAGTCCAATTTGGGTATCCAGCATCTGCAAATAAATGGAACAAGAAATGGATCTGATAGAGTAAAAAAATACATATAATGATTATGAGAGACAACAAGATCAATATAAACGGCTATCTCTATGCATCAAGAGATAAATCGCAGTTTCCCTGAGATTTGGTTCAAAGTGACAGTAACATATAATGCTGTTAAACTGTACAGAGAAAAAGAGTGATTGCAACACAGGGAAAATAAAGATTAAACTTAGCACAGTTTCAAGTTAGATATTTCTCCATGTCTGCTTAAGTAAGAGACATTTAAGTGATTTCCTTGATTCAGGTCACCTGAATTTATTTGTCTTTTCTGAAGTTCCAGACTGTCTGAGGCTGAAGGAGAATGACTTCAGCTTTCTTCTTCTCTTCAGCTTAACACCCAATGTCTTGTTCCACATTCTTCCCTAGGATTTCTTCTATTTTTCAAATTAACAAAGCCCCTTCATTCCAGAGCATGCAGCTCCTTTAGCTACTGTAAAGAAATGGATTCAGCATCTTGAATGTCTGAACCTATCTGGCATTGAGAGCTTTGTAAGTGTCAGTATGGTGACTGCAGGCTGGCTTTCATAACCCTGGCAAAGACAGTGAACAAAGCAATAAAGATATGACAAGGAACAGCACATATCATGCTGATACATTTTTTTCTGCCAACACAGTGATGAGTGGATAGCACTAAAACTTGGAAATGAGAAAAGGCAAATTAGAACAGGCAGAAAACCTTCTTCTGTAACTGAAAAGCTAACCAGACTTACAGCTGGATTCTTTTAAACTGTCTCATCCTGAATCCTTTAGAATTTTAAAATTATATCCAGCCCTGAACTGTGGTTAGAATGGAACAGCAACTGGTGATAGAGGGTGTTAACAACAAATAAAAAGTCACAAGTACCAACAAATGCCCTCAATCAGCCTTCTGTCCTCAGTTTGTTAAGCTAGCACCACTTCAAAACACTTCTTTGCCTCAGATAACAAAATGATTTAAATAAATTTTAAATAGTAAAATTTATTTCACTCTTTATTTCCTCTTACTTGCTGTATAAATTTCTTTATGCTATGTGACAAAATTCAAGTATGACCCTGAAGCAAGTGATATAATTTGTGTAAGGATAGGAAGGGGAGATAAGTTGAGACAACACAAATATGAGGGAGTCCTCATATCCTTCTACTGATTAGTTATCAGTACAGGATATAACAGCACCGCATCTTGTTTTCCCTTCCTCCATATATTTCCAGAAAACAACTGTTTAATCTATTTCAAAATAAAGAACATAGTCAGTTTGGAGAAAATGAAGTAATACAGCTAATAAAAAAATACAACTTCAATTTTAAGCTACAGTGAACTGAATAAAATATGGATCAAGAGTTTGCCCTTTTTTTATGAAACTCATTAATCTTACTAATGATTTACTGGCCATCTGAGTGTTTCAGTGCGTAAGAAAAATTGATCTATGCAGCTGTATTTCTTTATGCATCCTTTTATGATAACTGCAGGGATGTAAAGTTTTTCCTTATCTTCCTTTAAAATAGTTGGATACAAAAATAAATGTGATTTATGGTTGCAAATAGCCTACCTGGTTTATCTCACTTCTCAAGAGGATAATGATGGTAACTGTGGTGGCAGGGTGGTTCCTGACAAAGACATCAGATGGCCTAACAACTAACTGGATTAAATTCATTTAAAGGCTATCCAAACTCCAGTGGACTCTGTAAGAGGGCTAAGAAAAACTCTGGTGGTGGCATGGCCCACTGAATGGTAGTTGGTGAGACAGTAGGAGCCACACCAGAGGTGGACACAGGGCCCTGAAGTGTCTGTGGGTCTCCTCCTAGGGTGAGAGCCTGGAACCAGCTAATGTGTATGTAGTGGTTGGTTGGGGCCCCAAATACAGAGTGAGAGATGGATGAATGGATGGATGGATGGGTGGGGTGAGTGGGTTCCTCTCTGGCTGGCCAGTGAAAGGGTCCAGCCTGGGGGTGAGGACATTGTATGTGTGTTGGAGGAGTGAAGAGGTGGGAACCCTACTGGTGCTGAGAGCTCATGTTATAATGCTGTGGAGGTTTTCTCCCTTATCCACTTTTCCTGGGTGTCTGAGAAATGAGTGACTATTAATGATTGAAGAGGATGACAGAGCCATAATTTTGCTAAGAGGGACATCAGTGTGAGAGGGGAATCCTCACCAGGAGATCCTGCTCACTGGGCAGGCAATAAACACAGGTGGTGATGGGCATGGGATGCTATGGGAGCCATATGGTAGGCTGTTGCAGGGGAAGATGCCCCAGATATTTAGTATCAGTAGCATGTTCTGGTCCTCTTCACTCATGCCATCTCTTGGACATATACCCCTGGAGATCTGTGGTTTGGCTGCTGGTAAATGCCAGCATTTGAATGGATTGGGATGTTTTATATGTCATGATTGCCTCTGTTTCTTGAAAGCTTATGTGTTATGCTTAGTTATATTATATGGAATGTGGGCAAGAGTATTATTATTTGCACAAACACATTTGTACATATACAGACATCTTTCACAGTATATGGGATTACCTTATTATTATTACATTATTATTAATGCTGGTGGTAAATGCCAGGTCAGTTAATAATAAGGCTCCCCTCATTTGTGACATTATTAAAGAGATGCAAGCTGTCCTCAAATGCATTACCAAGAGCTGGCAGATTCTGGAAGGGGGGTTCCCCTGGCAGAAATATCCAGGGTTTTGGGTTTGGCATCAATTGAGACTCCAGGGCAGGGAGATGGGGTGGCAGTGGACATCTGAGAATCTCTTTTTGCCAACAGGGGCCTTGCTCAAAAAGTGTCTAACTGTGAGAACCTTTTCCTGAAGCTGGACTCATTGGATCAGTTGGGACTGTTGCTACTGTACCAACAATCATACCATACTGTACTCTCCCTTCATGAAACCTTTTAAGGAAGCTACAGTATCATACAGTATTGTACTGTACTGTGCCTCCCTGCTGTGTAGCAACATCCTTGACTGAGCTGCTGGAGGTCATCTCATTGGAGTTCCCCAGGCTGATGGTTCTGAGGGACTTTAATCTACCATTCCTGGATTTTGTCCAGAGGCAGTCAGGAGTTCATGGCCATGGGCCTATCCCAGATCATCCATGGACCAACTTGGGCAGGGCTCATATGGTGGATATGATTTTCTTGTCAGAGCAACGACAACATGATCTGGTGGGGGAATCCATCATTAACCTCCCTGTCATGGTCAGATCATTCCAACAAATACTCATCAAAAAAATCAACCCAGAAATATTACCCAATGTACAAATAGCAAAGCTTAAATTACAACAGTTCAGACAACATTATGGGAAAACCTTAGATCTACAACATTGGGAAAGATAGAAGGAAAGAAAAAAAACAATCAATAGCAAAGTGAAATGGACTCAATTACAGCAGTGATGGGGACACTATAGGAAGCCCAAGAACCAGCTTGTGGACAGATCCTCCTGTAGAAAATCTGTTATATGGATGCTAAGGGTCAATCCTGACTTGATGGCACATAGTCATAATCGAGAGAAAAACCACTGCCATGTTTATAGTACATTATCAAAAGATGATGCTCAGTACTAAAAAGATATTAAGATCATACTTCTTTTCCCATTGATCTTGTTACTAAATTAAACATGAAATCAAATGTTCAAAATACTTGTATTAGTAGTCAGGAAAGGGCCTATGTTCTAGAAGTACAGTATTAATGACTGATATTATTATAGTATAATAATTATACTATATCAAAATTAAATTGGATATTATCCAGAATTGTGTTACAAATGATTATATAATAAAAAAGTAAAGCTTTTCCCTGCCAGTCAAGTCTGACTCTCGAGGACAGTGCTCATCTCTGATTCACAGCCAAGGGAACCAGCATTTGTCCAAAGATGCTTCCGTGTTCATGTGGCCGGCATGACTATATCCCGAGGTACATGTACAAGTAATGCTGTTACTTTTCCCACCAAAGACAGTACCTATTTATCTACTTGCAATTTTACATGCTTTTGAACTGCTAGGTTGTAAGGAGCTGGAGTAAAAATGGGAGCTCACTCTGTAACGTAGAGATGCTTGGTTCTTGAACTGCTGAACAGCCGGCCTTCTGGACGAGAAGCTCACCAATGCACCCCTGTCATGACTAAAATAATCTCTAAACTCTTCTTCACATTTAATTTTATCTACTTTATAGTTGTTATCAACCAGCTTGTGGTAATATGAAGAAATATCTGCAATTTTTAAAAAATATCATTGTCAGTCTATTATTAAATACATGTTTAACTATGTCATTGTTCTTTAGTAAAATAATACAAGGTCATTTCAAGTATTCTTCAGCTCAGTTGGTTGTGACTTTAAGTCAATGTATTTATTCTTCTTATTGCTTCAAATTTTAAATTCTATAAAGAAATACTTGATTTAATTAGACTGATATATAAATGAGTTATGAATGGACAGCTCTTTGTCTCACAAAAGTCAAGAAAAAGCTCACATGAATATCTGACCAGGCTTATTTACAGTTATGTGATAGTCTAGTTCATAGATTATAATGGAAGAGAGAAGTAATAGTAGTTTTTATTCAAGTGTTTCTTTATATTAGCATTAAGCTTGTCCTTTTAATGTCAACATGACTTTCATTTTCATTGTAAATCTGAGATACCTGTTCCAAACTTATTAATATGTAAAGTACTTAAAATTTCAAAAAGCTTTTATAATATTAAAGTAGTTGAAGATATCTCAAATGCCTAGCAGCAGCTGATTTTCCCTAAAGATGAAAATCCCTGGAAAGCTGATCTAATTAAGAATTAATTCCCTTTAAGCAAATGCCTAAAGTACTCATTTTGCTTACAACAGTCAATAATTTCTGATATGAATTGATTTTTATGAACTTGGAATAAATTAAAGTGAAAAAGCAATTTTATAGGTAATCCCATATACTGTGAAAGATGTATGTATATGTACAAATGTGTTTGTGCAAATAATAATACTCTCGCCCACATTCCATATAATATAACTAAACAAAACACATAAGCTTTCAAGAAACAGACGCAATCAAGACATATAAAACATCCCAATCCATTATTTGGAGCAAAATAAAGAAGTCTTCAAGACCTTCCAAAACAAGGACAGAGTTAGGGCCATAAATCTTTTGGGGAGAATGTTACCCGATGGGGCAGTGCAGTGATGGAGAAGACATATTTCTACCAGATAATACTGTTTGAATGATGGGTCATTGAGTAAAACTATTCTGTCAGTTTTAGATAGATGAGCAGAAGTAATTAAAGGCAGAAGGTTGCAGAAATTAATTATGAAGCGCTTAATAGGAAACAACCAATCCCTTCTAAATTTCACTTGGAAGCCACTGGAATCAATGCAGAATGTTGGAACAGCTGTACTTTCCAAATATTCATTGTAGACAATCCCATGTAGATCACAGTGAAATGATCAAAATGAAAGGTGACCAAGTATGACTGACCCTGAACAAATCTCCTGGTCCAGAAATGGATGCAATTGGCATCCACGAGAAGGATTTCTGCAAAGCAAGTCACAGATGCTACCTGTTTCTTCAAGCAAGACTCATTGATCTATGAGAACAACTAAAGATTGAAAGTATCTGGATCCCAAAATCCACAGCCACTCAGCCTTTCTATGGCTGAGTCTGAGTCTGTTCATCCCCATCCATATCCCATAGTCTCCAAGCAGTGAGGCAGAACCTCAACAAAATTTCTTGAGCTGTTAAAGACAGAGATCTATAATTGAATATAATCAACATACTAATGATGCTTTACCTCCGTTAATGGATAATCACATCTTGTAGCCTCAGTGTGGCGGGGAAAGAATTGAGTCCTGGCTTAAAGCAAGAACCAAGGGCTGGATCTCTCCCTGCTCTCAAAACTGACCAGAACCAGTAAGAAAGAGGAGCATCACTAAGAGATCAAGGATGACCAGAATAGATGTACCATCCAAATATCAGTCCCACCATAGGTCATCTACAAGCACATTCAATGTCATGTCAAAACAGGCTTGAAACCTGACTGATAAGGACCTAGTAAATCCACCTCTTTCAGAGGTCCGACCTAGACCCTGACCATATTTTTAACAACCTTCTCCCAAAAAGAAAGGGGTCAGGTTTAAAATCATATAACATAATTGGGATATCATCATCTTCATAACCACAGGCAAAACAAAATCCTCCCTGATAAATTCACCACTTCTTGGAAGTAGCTATATCTCATCTCCTGAAAGGCTTTGATCAACTAGGAGGAATGTGGTCTAATATACAGTAGACTATGTTAACGATTTTGAAGATCCTGTCACTTTCTTGGAAATAACTGGCTCAAATGTTTTCCAGACAACCCTGGCATCCCGTATCTCAGTGCAACTTTCTTGGATTGCCAAGAATAAATCGCAGCAAATTTGCCTGACAGTTACCTTCACTGAGTCACAAAGTTGCTTTTCAAATGGTTTTCTGAAGCATTTTTTACTGAAAAGAAACACGATCACCTTAAAAAGGGACATCAAAGAGCAATTTAAAGAGAGAAAAATAAATACATTTTGCCATTAATAAAAATAAATACATTTTGCCATTAATAAAAATCCTTAATAAAAGCTTTTACCCATATTTCATCAGATTTGTTCTTTGTCTTACTTAGCAGTACTTTAGGCATCTCTTCTTCCCTTTCATTTCATAGAGTTCTTGTGAAAACCAGGAAGCTCTCTGGGATTCAGAGAGAAACAACGTAGACACGATCTAATCTAGGGCTGTCACCATCTTTCATTTGGAGAGATGAGTAAGGCCTCAAACTGTGAACCAGTTCCCTAGACACTCCCTGGACATTATGAAATCACTTATCAAGATTTCTTTCCAGATTTAACATTATTACTACCATTTTAGAAAGTAGATTTGCAATAACAGTATAGGTGATAGGGCAATTCTGTTAGAAAATTCAACTGTTATATCTTTCCAAGACACCTGAAGCCCCTTAAATACAAGCTCTGATGATGCAAATATCTCCTTTTGTTGAAATCTTGTTACCTGCATTAGGATGCTTCCTTCTGGCACCTTCTAATATCACAACAAACAGATTTATTTGAGAAATCAATCATCCTATTATATGGATGTCTTGAAAAAGGTCTTGTCCTGTGGAATATCAAAATTAACTGAAATTAATAATATTGAGAAGACAAATTTATTTCAAAATTCTGGTTGTCCAGTTGATTTTTGGGAATCTTATGGTTGATTTGTTTTCTAACTTTAGGTAAAGATTTTTAAATCTTATTTGTGGATATTTACTAATTTTCAGACAAATAAAAATGAATTTGTAGAGTTTTGGTCTGAAATAATGAAGTAATGAGTTAGATGTAATAAATAACTTAGTGAGTGCAGCAAGGATTCTGAGGCACTAAAACGAGATGGTGGATGGGAGCAAACATGGGATGTGGAGCTCCTTATTACCTGATAGACTTGATAACCTCCTGAATGCTGTGTGAATTTGGTGGTGGTGGGTTATCCCCATTTTCCCCTTCCCCCTCACTTTACCTTCATTCTTCAATCAAGATGAATTTTGGGGCTCTGAACTCTGGCTGAACTTTTGCTGCTGACCAAACTGTAGTACTAACTTTCTTCCACTCAGCTGTTTAGCGGCAGTCAGCTGTTTGGCAGAGCTCAGTTATTTGGTGGGGCTGAGTAGTAGTCTGGTAACGGAGAACCTTCACTGGGTTCCAAGGCTTGACCAGGAACTGCAATATCCCTTGGCTGCTTAGTGCCTTAGCAGCTTGGCCTGCCTATTCAGCAGCTTGGTTGCTTGGTCCTTGGGTGTTTGGCTTGGCTGCTTAGCTGGACTCAGTGGTGGTTTGATGGCAGAGGAATCTTGTGCAGAGTAGTGGCTTGGTGGAGTGGTATACCACCATGGGTGGCTCAGCAGTGCTGAGAAACAGCAGCTGAATGTTGGTGGGGGTGGCAACATTGGAGAGGTGAGGCTGGCATCCCAGAAGAGGGAGTCAGAGGAGGGCCAAGACTGAAGCCTAGGTTGGAACCCAGTTTGGAGCTGGAGCAGGAACTTGCCCAAGTCTGTGGGGGCTGACAGCAGTAGAGACAGCAGTAACTGGGTGAGTTTTACTAGAAGGTTGGAGCAAAACCAATCGTGGAGCTGGCTCAGAAATTGCAGAGTCTGGGACTGCAGCTGAAGTGGCACCAGCTGAAGTGGCCCCATAATCCATAAGAGCTAAGTTGGACACTGATGACATCTGAGGGAGAATATAGCTCTATTTTTTGCTGGGACCATAAGTGGATCCCGATTGATTACAGTCTTATTGTTATCAGCTATAGTAACTGGGCACTTCCTGACAGAGACTTCAGAAGCCCCAACATTGAACTGGACTCCACTTACCTACAGTCTGCCCAAAATCCAATAGACTTTATAAGGGGTTAATAAAGACTCTAGGGATGGCATGGCCCCTTGAGGGCAGTTGGTGAAACAGTAAGAGCCATAGCGGAAGGTGAATAAGGTCCTGAAGTATCTGTGGGTTTTTTCATAGGGTGAGAGTCTGTGCGCATTTGGTGGTTGGTTGACGGCCCCTACCCAGAGTGAGAAGCAGGTGGAGGGGCTGAGGTAAGTGGGTCCTCCCAGCTGGACAGTAAGAGGATTCAGTTTGGGGGAAGGACACCATATGTGCATAAAGGGGAGTGCAGGACTGGAAAACTTGCTGACAATGAGAGCTCATGCTATAGTGTCTTGGGGGCTGGAAGAAGATTTGGCTGAATCCAACCAGACACAAGTTAGAGCTGCTATTAAAGCCTATTTTGTGGGAATAAGAGTGTCAAAACATCACTATTTCTCCACTCTTATTGTGTCTGCAGAGTATCACCCAGCAACCTTGTTCAGGGTCACCCAGTTTCTCTTAAGTCAGAAGGTTTCAGGTGACAATCATCAAGGCCATGCAGGGGAATTTGTAGAATGCCTGATGGATAAAGTCATTTAGATTCACTCTCAGTTGGAACCTGTGCATGATGTAGATCCTTTCAAGATGACTGGGGAAGTATCTTGTCCGATTTTCAAGGAAATTTTCAGTCCTGTTGGACCTTATGAAGTTGACAAGGTCTTTGATGCTGTTAGGCAACCACTAGTCAATTAAACCCTTTTCCCTCCTGGCTGGTTAAAGCCCAGGACAATGACTATCAGTTGGATCCAAGTTGTGATAAATTAATCACTACGAGTGGGGATGTTCCTTGGTCCTTTTAAGGAGGCCCTGTTCTGTTCCCTCCTAAAATAAACCATCATTGGATCCTACTTGTCTGGACAATTTCAACCAGTTTCCCATCTGTTTTTAGGGAAGGTGGTAGAAAAGGTGATTGCATGGCAGCTTCAGAGAATCTTGGATGAAATGAATTATCTAGACCCCTTTCAGTCTGGGTTCAGGCCCGGTTATTGTACAGAGACAGCATTGGTAAAACATGTTGATGATCTCCCGCAAGAGCGGGATGGAAGTAATGCATCCATCCTCGCTCTTCTTGACCTCTTGGCAACTTTTGATGCCATCAATCATGGTATCCTTTTGGGGTGGCTATGGGGGCTGGGCTGAGTGGTACAGCCTTGTGCAGGTTTGGCTCCTGTCACCAAGTTTGGTTCCAATTGCTGTTAATTAGGAGTGAAAAATTCAGTTCTTGGCCACTGCTTTAGGGCTTGGTAATTTCTTCACTCCTTTTCAATATTTACATGAAGCTGATGGGTGAGATCATCTGTTATCATAAGATGACATATTATTAGTATACTGATGATACTGAAATTTACATCTCCATCCCTGGTGACCCAAGTGGATTTGGATGCCTGAGATTTCAGGATCCAGGTCTTTAAATTCCTTAATTTTGGATGGGGTAGCACCATCCCAGACGGACCTGGTGTACAACTTGGGGGTTCTTCTGGACTCATGACTCCTGCTCAAGGACAGATGGTAGTTGTGGCTAGGAGAGCATTTGCACAACTTTTTGTTGTGCACTAGTTGTGCCCTTTATGGAGTAGGAGTCCCTGCACTCAGTCAATTATGCCTTACTCATCTCACATCTCAACTACTGCAGTAGTTGGTTCCTTGAGTTGTACCCGGAAGAGCCTTTTCTGCCATGGCCCCTATCCTTTGGAACATCTTGCTTCCCCAAAATGAGGTCTGTCTCCACCTTGAAGACCTGTCTTTGCCAGTTGGCTTGAGGTTCAAAGGAAGGGATGTCATCTTGGAGATGTCTAATAGATTAAGCTGCCTCACCTCCCTCTTGCGTATAATGCCTCTTCTCCTTATTTAGTTTAAAATTTAAATTTACAGATCAGTTCTAACTTTATTAATGATTGTTTTATGGTTATGACTGTAAGCTGCCAAGAGTCACTTCACACAAGATTGGTGGCAAAGAAGTTTAATAAATAAATTAGAATCTAAAGTTAAATAATCTTATGTTCAACAATAATATCTAGTATATCTGAATAATAGTCTTCTAAATA
>JANHZU010001523.1:232574-243258 GCA_032468055.1 Acrochordus granulatus | reverse complement strand
CAGGCCTCTCTCATCTTTTTAAGTGGGAGAACTTGCACAATTGGTGGCTGACTAAATACTTTTTTGCCCTACTGTATATTAGTTCTATATTCTTAAGAACTTATCTCTCAGAGTTAAATACTTAAAATATACATTTAGTTTTACTTTATCATACTATAAAAACCATGCCATCCAAATTGTTTAAAGAAGCTATGGATCTTTGCTTAATAAATGTCTATGTGTGGGGAGAGAAAGGAGAGAATAACATGCACACAACAAAAACCCCTCCTCTACTGTTGCTCTTTGGCTATAAATTCATACTGTCTGACTTTATGTTTAGATTTCAATACACCAATGATCTAATATCCTAGCAATAACAGAGCATCATGGTGGGGCTCCAGGGAAGAACAATATTCATTATTCTTTCAGTTTCATTTTTATTTTGAAGAAAAAAGACCGTGTTTCTATTTTTGACTGATTACATAGCAAATAATTGTGATTAAATTCATTTAACATATAGCTTGTTAACTCATAATTTAAAATGTGGTATATAAGCTGTTGTCAGGCCCAAGGAACCAAGAATGGCATAAGAGATTTCAGAGTAGTTTCTTTATTGTTCCTCACCTATAGACAGAAATCTTGCCAGACTAAAGCACTTATCTGCATAAATATTATATATAGCCTGAAAACCGCTGGGGGGGTCCACCTTAACTCTTTCCTGCATACGAAAGATTCTAAGCTTCTTAGTCTCTTCACTCTTGGAAAATAGGGTCTTCCTCCTGTGACTCTGACTACATTCCACCACATAGTTCCTTTGGTAGAACAACATATTTACTTAAATATAATGCTGGTATTTATCAGGCATTCCACAAGATTGCCATCACACTTAAATTAGATTGCCTTATATAATTTTCACTTGGTAGGAACTTTAATCAGGAGCCCTTAATACATAGCTCAGCGGAAAAGGGTTGAAGAACAGAGCAAAGAAAGTGCTATAATCTCAACATTGTGTAGTTGATAGACCTGTCTACTAGTTGTTTTCTGTCATCAAAACAATCCTTTTGTATTCAGCTTCCTATCAACATATTTATCATATACTTTCACAAACTCATAAGACTGGAAATATACATTAGAAGCCATTTGATCTAACTAAGAGTTGAAGCAGGAATGAACAGTTACTGAGGTCTTTTCTGTTTTTAAAAGTGCATATATTACATCTGTCTGTCTGTCTGTCTGTCTGTCTATCTATCTATCTATCTATCTATCTATCATCTTCCTACTTCCCTATCAGGTTAGGCAGCAATTTCTTCAGTGTTACATATGGACCTGAAAACAGATTGTATTTGATTTCAGAGAATGGCTGTTCATAGTAAGAGCTCAGATACAAATTCCTATATGTGTAGCAAGATCTTCATTGTAACCCACTTTATATTATTTGAATGCTTTCCTAAAATTAATAGAGGTCTTTAAATAGCTGCAAGAAGAACTTGACAAAATGACAAAGAGCAGAAACCACAATACCTATCACAACAGTGAAAATAATATGTTCAGCTTCATGAAGATGAAGGACTGGAAATAAATCAGATGTAATTGAAATCTCCATTTCCCCCCTTCTTAAAAAAATACCTCTGCAGTTATCATTTGTAGATAGTTTCTGATTTCTGTTAGTAGCATTGACTCCTTGTGGCATTGAATGCTTCCTGGTTACCAGGCACAGAATTCATGTGAGGAATACATACCTCACAGCTCGTTGTAAAAACCAGCTGCAAAGAAAATAAAGAAAGAATATTTAAATGTAGAAATATTATATTAAATCATCATAAAGTGATAATTATTTCTTGAACTACTGTATGTAAGCACATTTAGCTACTGCATTTGTACTTGTGCAGTAACTAATTATCCTGCATTTAAAACTCTTAAATTTACAATGCCTAATTTTCCTATTTCCCCAAATCAAGTGTACATCTGATTTGAGTCTTATATTGAAACTGCTCAAACACATCCCACCTGGCATAAGGCAATGTCGCACTTCTCACTCATTTATGCACTAACTAAAAATAAGGCAATACAGGAAGAAAATAGAGTGTTTTGGTGGATACTCTGTTCCTTATTTTGAAATAGCGTTTTTCCTCACATGCATTTTGCAACTCTACTTGTAATCAATTTAAATTATTGCTTGGATGAAATAAAGACTTTTGCTACTAAAGTCCAAGTAGAAAGAGTGTGCTGAAGGAAAAAGAAGAGAAATCCAAAATGGATTATCTTTCTTTTATAGTACACTGTTCCATACGTTCAGTTGCTACTATAAATGTATTTATAATACACAGAAACAACCACATTTTCATTGAAGGTTTAAGAATTATCTACATGTGCCACTGGAAGGTAGCATGAGAACAAAAGGAGGAACAGAGTCATGTATGCTTCCATTTTTTACATTCTGTTTTTTTTTTCTCCTCTGCTTTCATTCCGTTTTTTCCCCTTAACTTATTTTTGACCTGCCAATGGGTCACTGCTCTTGCCACAGGCTTAAACCAGTTCTTGCAGAAGCTTTTTAACACAGGCCAAAGGGTATATGATATTGTGATGAAACTAATATCTGTTTGTTGTACCATTGGATATATTTGTACTATACATCCTTTCTGATATCACACTCAGATATAAGTCTTAAATTCATATTAGGCTACCCAGAGGTTAAAGGAGAACAAGAAAAGCAGCAAGTGCTGCCCTTTGTTCAGCTTATGAACAAAATGGTGAAGACAGATCCTCTGAATGAAGAAGGTGACCTATTTTGAAAACTATACCTACCCTTGGTATACTAACATTAATTTTTTTCTGCAATGGTTTGTGCAGCATTGCCTGCTTAATTGAGCTTCCTAGTAAATATTGCCATTTTTTAAAGTATTTGCATTTAATGAAAAGTTTGAATTACAGTGCTGCTGATCATTATATCCCAGAACAGACACGATACTCTTTTATTATCTGGATAAGAAATTGATAATCCTAGCGTTAACAAATCCCAAAATGCAAAGTTACATCAAAACATAAGTCACCTGGAGCAGCTACTAGAATAGGACTGTCTCAGTTTTACCAGGCAGAACAGATTGCATTTCCAGATAATGCTAATTTTACTTTATTTAAAGTTACATTAAGATAATTTTGTATATTTAAAAGTACAATACTCCCACTGTGTCCTTTGTAGCCAGAGAAATTAGGGAAAAGTCCTTCTGAGCCTTTTGTCCTGTCTACTTTCCAGCTATGGATTACGCTCCCTCTTACCTGAAGATAATATCTATCTGTTTGCCCTCTCCCAAGGTCCTTCTACATATCATTATACTTATAATCAAAACAGTTCAAACATACTATCTTTATATTTGTCTCTTGGAAGGCCATGCTACTATGCTACTTCACTTCTATGTTACTAGGAAGTGGATGGAGAAATTATTCATATGGCACTGCATCTTAATTGCCAATAGAGGGTCAGAGGCTTTAGCCAGACCAGTGTGCTTGCTGCCACAAAAGTCTCACACAAACTTTATTAGCTATAAATAATTATATAAGAAAGAAGAATAAAAATTGACAAAACATAAAATATGAATATAGATTGTGGAAATGAAATTACTTTTAAAAAGAAATTAATAAAGTGTCCTAAGAAGTTTCATTAATTACTTTCCTCCTAATTTTAGCACTAACTAAAATAACAGAAGCTACAGCTTTTATGATAACAAGATCACTAGCACCCTACAGACAAACAATTTGTAATGCAATGGGCAGGAAGCTATATAATCCCAAATGCATAATAGAAATGTATTTCCAATGTCATCATAAAAGAATCAATAAAAATTAATGGAGGAGAGAACAAAACAGGTACAGATAAACAATGCTTGTAATTTTTCACATGTTGTTGGATGCATGCATTTGAACCACAAATAGCAAGGTTTGGTGCTATTACATTCCAAATTTCATTCCAGACTTTTGAGGCACTCACAAAGCCTTATACGTTCATTGCTCATGTGAACAAAAGATAGTTAAAACATAAGTTTAAACTAAATGATTATATAGATATAGGAAAGTTATAGTAACAGATGCAGGAGTATACAAGGAAATTTTAAACACCTTCAGGGGATATTTACAGAATGCTCAAGACTTATGAACAGAGCAAGTATTTCCTTGACAGAATGAAACATGGGACCATATAATAGTGACAACAGTTATATACAAAAGCCTTAGGCTGTTTCTTGGAGTGAGAGAACAGGCCTGAGATACTTCTGAAAATTAATACTAGCAATGTCAAGCCTTCAGAATTAATATCAGCCATTTCATCACACAGATCAAGTTCATTTTCAAAAAAGTAGGCATCAGTTTGCATAAATTAGCTAATTTTTTTTCAATAAAAAATCCTGGAAAGAAAAAAGCACACCCTCAGCCCATACTTTTGTTTGATTTTTTCTAGGAAAAGAAAGTCCATAAAAAACAACAACAAACATAATCTGAACCTAATAGGTTTTGACTCCTAAAACAATTAAATTATGAAAATGTTTTATTCTGTTTTTTTTTTGTGGACAATCAATAAAGTATTTCCAGTTGACTGGTTCATTTCTACAATTTCTTTTACAATTTCTGTCTAACTAGCAAATGACTGCAATTAAGAGAAGTAAAACAGTTTAGGATAACTAGTATGGATAGATCTATGAGCATTCGTGAGAAGGCAAAGGTGAAATGAGAAAATGTGCACTGTGATTTGTGTCATGAAGTTATGCACACATCTATACAAGAGGCATCTTGCTTTATTTTTTCAGATTGACACTGTGTATAGTTCTGTTAATGAAGGAAGCTGTGTTACAATAGTAGCTCAGAAGATATATGAGTTTTATCAAAATTATTTACCTAAGGCAAGCTGTATATCATGAATACAGCTGATATTAACTGCATATTATAATGTCTGGCAATCTCATTAACCATAGATTTTGGAAACCTCGTAGGGATGAAAGTGTAGGAAAGGATGAAACCGCTTGTTTTTGGATCTCCAAGTATGTCTAACTACCCTTTTCTGGATCTGCCCATGATGAAGCCTGAACATGGGCTTAAACCAGGTTACTTAAGGGACTATCTTACCCCAATGGGTTTAACCCACCCCACTCATGCTGGCAGTAAGGACATGCTCCAGATCCCATCAACTAGGGAATTTTGGTTGACAGGATCTAGAAGATGGGCCTTTTCTTTCATGACGCCCATCCTCTGGAACAACATTCCAACTGAGGTGCGATCAGCCTCCATCCTTCTGGCCTGAAAAAAACTAGAGACATGGCTCTGTGGGCTGGCTTGGGGGCCAGGTCAGGTATCATCACTGAGGTGGTTACTCAATTAATGATTCAACCTATATTTTGTCCCTATTTTTCTCTTTTTTTCATTTTATTTTTGCTTTTATCTGTCATATCAATTTATAAACCAGTTGCACAGGGATCACAGGCAAGTGTGGCCTTGGCAAATGAAATGAGGCAGGAGAACATCTGATTCAGCTTTGCCACAACAATAGTTAAACATAATGAATATGTGATTTGAACAAACCAAGCAGTGACTATACACTTGGACTTCACCAAATGGAGACCACCAAAACCAAATTACTATATCTTATGCCAAAAAAAGTGGAAAATTTCCATCCTTGCCATGAAAACATTTCCTGGTGCAGACTGGGAGTCAGACTATGAACTTCTAATTGCCAAGGTAAAGTTCAGGTGCTGCAGTTTCAAAAAACCACCCACGATTCAGAAATTTGATATTAAGAAGATTCCCCCAGCTTATGCAGTTTAAGCTAAGAACACATTTGAACTTCTCAACATCACAGAGAGACAACCAAATAAGTTATGGGAGGAAATAAAAACAACCATCACTGAAGTAGCCCAAGAACATATTGCATACAGAAACTAACAAAGTGGGTTAGGTGGATATCAGATGCTACAATAGAGATTACAGAGGAGAAAAGGAAAGCAAAAGCCACTGGTGAAGGAAGAAATGTGAAGACTAAATGCAAAGTTCCAGAGAGAGGCAAGAAAAAATAAAGAAAAATACTGGGCTGAGCAATGCAAGAAACTAGAGAAAGCAGCCATGACAAGTCACACAAAGAGTGCTTCAGTTATGTGAAGAAGGCCAGAAATCCTTTTATGGCAAGAAAGGCTATGGTCAGAGGAGAGGATGGGCAGGAATTGCATGACAATGAATCAATAAGAACAAAAAGTTCAATCCATTCTATTAAAATCAAAACAAAACTGGTGAAAGGAACCAAACCTGGGGGGAAAAATCCAACTGGAGGTTTCCTTAATCTTGGGAATAAATGTATAACTCTATGGTGTGAGGAAAGAAAGAAAACACACTGTCTTCTGGTTGTGTCTGGATTATAGTACCCTTAATTATCAACCAACATGACTGTCAAGAATTCTGGAATTTCTGATGTTGACTTTACTATAGAATATTAGCTAGGGAAACCAATTCTACAAATTGCTGGACAAATGCAGTATGTGATAGAGAATTCAAAGCATTTAATTTAATAATTATTGCATACTAGGTATTGCCAGCCTAGTCATTTAAGGAAGAGAATAAAATTTGTACCATATCATTTCTTCTCAAATGAAAATATTGATCTTTCTGTTTAATGGTTCCATTATTAAAGAAAAGTATTCTATTAGATTCCTTCAGCATTCTATTAATTCATATTTCCTTTATTTTAATGGAGCGTATAGTAGAGTTTAGCCTAATCCTTCATGCATTATTCTTAACAAAAAAATAAATAGTGGTTTTCTGCCATAACAGATGGATGAGTTATAGGATTCTTAAACAAGCTAAGGGGCTTAACAAGCTAAGTTTGTCTCCAGCTGGTTTATACACAGGCTTTTTTCAGCTGGTTTATACACTGGCTTTTTTCACACAAGGAAAAAAAAGGGTTAAGAAGGGTTGTCCAAACTTGGCAATTTAAGAAAAAATATATTAGATTATAATCCTTATAATTGTATATACTGTATCATTTAATAAGACTGTCTACTTATACTATCTCAGTATCACTTCTCAGGTATATCAGAAAGGGGAATCTGAATATATCTCTGACTGTAGATCAATGCATAGTCAGGCAATTCATTAATATTAATGTCCATAATTATGCTGTGGGGCTTGTTTCTAGCTATGTCTGGAATTAGGACAGGAATCCAAAAAAATGAAGATTATGGCTTTTATGTAGTTAGGTGGGGTGCATCAAACCTGCATAAACTTCACACACATGCTCATCTTGGGCAATATGCTTCCATAGCATTTTCTGTTCCTTTTTTTTCCAACTTTCCCTTTCTTTTTATTTGCTTTTTCCCCTACTAAGGGAATATTCATCAAAATTCTTCTCTTTTCTGTGGGGTTTTTATTTTTATCCATTATTAGTGGAAGCAAAAACACTGGCATCTCCTTCTGCTAACAAAAAAAATGGCTTGACTTTTTGTTCTTTTGGAAGAGAAGAAAATCTAGCTCTTTGTCAAAAAACAAAATCTTTCTCCAGGATCACACTGTAGTTGCGTAATCCCAAGAAAAGACAGACGTAAAATTAAAAAGTTTCTATCTAGTGCTACATTTATACTCCCCTGTTGCATGATTTTAACTTGCATGTCCACATGATGACTGACAGAGAATTGGAATTAAAAATACATAGGAAATACGTAACCAATAAAATAAAGAGAAAAGTTTCTCCACCCACTTTTGATTCTATCACTGTTTCAGTTTTGGAATGTTGTCTTCAACATGTCACATTATAATATTTATAGTCCAAAAAACAGCTGAGGTTTTCAAGAAGTGTATTTTTCAAATTAGTACAAAGGATAAGTACCCTGTTCCTAAGTAATGTTTCCAAAAAGGTCTTTTTTTGGAAAAAATATTAAACATTTCCTAATGAAACCTTCTACTTATTATTGTTAATATGGCTATACTGATATGGGAAAGAATTCTGTTCTGCAAAAATTAAATTAGGCTCAAACAAGATAGAAAAAAGCAGGAAAATTATCAAAATAAATGACAGACAAAATAATTCTCAGCATAACAATATTTGGAACCAATGGTAGGAATATGGAATTTTTTCACAACATTGTGATAGTTGGAACATGGGCTAATCATTATGACTCATAAATGAAGCATCAGTCCATGAAATGTTATTACAAATGGAGCAGTGAAATATGGGGGAATTCAAAACTCATGATTAAGCAGAAAACTCATGGTTATAATTTTTGCGATGAAGATGGTATTATTCACATAGATTAACTTAAATCTACCACCACCATCAATTTAGAACACTACATTGCAACAATAAATTTTTTGAAACAATGATTAAGCAGAATTCAAACGAAAATGTTTCTACACATGAAAATACAAAGGCTTACACCTCTCAAGCCATTTAAGAAGTAATGGTGAAGTTACACATTGTCTAAACAAAAAGTTTAAACACAAAGTTTCACCATATTACACAATGATGAAGTGGATTCCAGTCTTGCCCCACCTGCCATACAGTCCAGAATGTGCACTGTGCCATTTCTACTTCAACCAAGGACAGGTTGAAGAGGCAAAGTATGAATTTTTTTTTGTGATGGCTCTAAGAAGCTCATCATCACTTGGGAATTCTATACCAAATGGTGGTGATCATGTGGAAAAGTAAATACAAGTAACAAAAGATTTCGTTTTTGAAGAAATTTGAAGAAAAAAGATTTTTTTTTGTTTTCCTATTTCACATTAAAATATTCCTATTTTAATAAAATTTATGGGTGGAGTTATTATTTTTAATTCAGCCCATCCTCTATACATGCATATCCACATATTGTTATGCTTAGCGCGGAAGAGTTGCTCGAGACAACAATTGCATATGTATTCAATAGAAGTTGCATATCAAGCTTGTTTGCTTTAAAATGGCATAATGCTCCTAAATATTCTTACACAAAACTTCTTTCTTATAAACTTATTTTGTTTATTGCTCATTTATATTCACCTTCTGTTCAGAAAGTTAGGTTACAGTGAAAGCATTGTGCATATTATACATGTATATATATTGGAAAAAAATAGAACAAAAATAAAACCATTACCTTTTATGATCTGCGTTTTATATCTTGCATTTGGCCATTAAAAACTTAAGACAGATATCATTAAAAATGAAACAACACTAAATACTTAAAATACTACTGAGCAGTTAAAATCAATGTTATTATATTTCAAAGGAAAGATCTTGATCTTTTACTGGAAATTAAAAAAAAAAACAGTCGTACAACTTCTTAGTAACTACATACCTTAGCCTCCAAGTAATTCCAAAGAAGACCATTTTCTATATGTCCAGCAGTTGGACTACAAGGAGATCAACCAGTTAATTCTAAAAGAAATTAACCCTGATTGTTCATTGGAAGGACAGATACTGACACTGAAGTTCAAATACTTTGTCTACCTAATCCATACTTAATCCTTGTCATACTTTTCAAACTTAGACCAGAAATTACATTCAGCTTGCATTTTGTAACCTGAAAATATTAGAGTTTGACCAATTCCAGCATGAAATATTGTTCCAATTTAGAAGACAATTTGGAATGGGTCTAGTTGTTCCTTGGCCCTCTTTAATCTGAAAACAAAATCCTCATATTCTAATTCCTATATATATTCCTCATATTCTAATTCCTATATGCATTGTTTTTCATTCATAATTAGTCTACTATAGTATACTGTTGAATATATGTTCCCATATATTCAGATGTGTAATGTATTAGACAGATTATTCATCATATATTTCCTTAAGCTTCTTAAGTATGCTCATTAGAAAAGATAATTTGTTGGTCAAGCTGCAAAGAGTCTCCATTGTTTCCAAACAATTCTTTCTGCTTCACCTGGACCTTGGATTCTGTATATACAAATTGCCATTCTAATATCTCAAATAATAGGCTGTAAATTATTTCAGGCTTAGGCACATGGAACACTGGTACTTTTCCCACCAAAGGTAGTACCTGATTATGCTGAAAAGCATTTTTCATGCTTTTGAACTGCTGGGTTAGCAATTAGGGTAAACAATGGAACTCATCCTCTTACATGGTGCCTAGGTCTTGAACTTGGTCTGTTGATCAACAGCCCAGTTTTCTTAAGTGCTAGGCAACAGCACCCCAAATTGTTCCTAGAAAACAGCTATCAACCAATATAGGTATTTCAATGGCTGTAATATGCACAAATTATTATATTACTTGTTGTTTCCTTCTGTACTAGTTTAAATTGGACTGTTGGACAATTTTCAACAGTAGTCCCATATAAAACACATTACTGTAATCTGTGTTATAATAAAGACATAACTGTTAACAGCTCCAACCATCTCAGACCAATCACAGTGATAACGTTAGACAAAACTGTGAAACCACATTTCTTACCACCATGGTCACCTAAAAATTCAGAGATGAGGTTTAAGGAATATTTTTTGACCAAGGAATATCCATTCTATACAGGGAAATCCCATCTAAAATAGATCACAACCTATAGTTCAAATAAATATTCATCATTTCTGAAAGAGATCTGGAAATACTGCACTACAGTGGTGCCTCACAAGACGAGTAACTCACAGGGCGAGAAACTCGCAGGACGAGCAAAACTTTTAATCAAAAAATATTCCGCTAGACGAGCCGCGACTCACGAGACGAGGAAACTTCGTGCCAAACCTTGCGCGTCA
>JANHZU010001523.1:189189-200406 GCA_032468055.1 Acrochordus granulatus | reverse complement strand
GTCCAGATGCCTGTTTTTTAAACTTTGTTGCGATGCAATTACCCTGGACGAGTGAGAGTCTTCACAGACATGTTAATTCTGAATAGTTTAGAATTAAATTACTCATTTGCTATTATTTGTCCTCATTGTGGAGGACAATATAAATTTGATTAATAAAATAAAACTTGTACTCCTCAAAAATCAGTAAAAATTAAAGAAACAGAATATCCAGATGACAACTTTTTGTATCTGATAGCTAAACTTTCGAAGACATGCTTTATAGTTTTGTGGAATGGTTCAGCTACCCTATCATCTGCTGGAAATCTAACTCTGCTAAAAGTCAGAGGTCAATAAATTATCGTGCCTTTTGACAATCTCATTTGTCAGAAGCTAGAAGAAGGAACAAGAAGATGGGATGGGGTCTGCTAACCTAGACCTGGTTTCAACAGAGAGGAATTGGTTGAAGAAGTAAAAGTTACTGGAACCTTGAGAAAAATTGTTCGTTATCCTTCAGTTCCTGATATCAAGGGAAGGAGAGATAGAAGAGTCAAAGCTGTAAACTGGATTTCGAGTGAATTTTGATGAATTCACAAGGGATGCCAGAGCCTATGGCATGAAATCCTAAGGATAAAAAAAAGTATCCAGGTAGGATGAGAAATTTAATATGAGATACTGCAAGTAGAACTGCAAATAATTCCTCCTAGAAAGAAAAAAATGGGAGACATCTAAACATACTACTGTTTATATAAAGAGCTCTTTAAAATGCTAAAACACCAAAGGGCCATGTATAAGAAATAGAAGGAAAGGAATATAACCAAAAAAGAAAGAGGCAGTCATCCAAAACTGTATTAATCATATCAGAAAAGAAAGAGCAGAATGACATGAGTCTTGCAAGAAATGCACAAATGACAAAGAGCTTTTTCACATATGTCAGCAACAGATGGGAAGGAAAATAGGCAGAAAGTCTGATGTGAATAGAAGTGGATTTGTTAGTAACTGTGACGGCAAGAAGTCATATCTTCTTAACTTACATTTCCTATCTGTCTTTTCTCAGAAGGAAAAAAAACTGTTGCAGGCCATTGTTGTGCCATAATGGATAAAGGGAACTGCAGCTGAGGACAGAAAAGGAGCAGGTAAGGGAATACAGATATGTTTAAATGACTTCAAGTATCCAAGGCCAAGTGAGATATAACTGGGCTGTTGAAAGAATTAGAAGAAGATATCACAGACTGTTAAGTGTAATCTTTAGAAGTGAAGAACCCATGAGGTCTAAGAGAAATGCTTCCTATTTTCAAAAAAGGAAAAGTGAAAGACCCCTGAAATTATTGATCTGTCAGCACGATATCTATATTGGTCAAGGTCTTTTCCTCACCATCTTTTGTACAAATAGTTATGGATTCTTTGTGACTCACCTCTTCTATCTTGCTTTCCTCTCACCACCATGAATGCCTCTTATGTCTTTTTTACTAAGGTTTTGGCTGATGCAGCAGTACTAGCTGAACTAGACTGAAGGAGGTGGGATAAGTCAAGGATCTTTTTAAACAATGTGTAATGGAGCTTAGGAGAAGTAGCTCAGAATTTTCAATAAGTGCTGTGCTGAAGGTTTTACTATCCCTTTACTGACTCAGTCATTTAGGGTGGAGCAAAATTAAAACAAAGTGGAAACAAGTTAAGAGAATACACATTTCTTTAGAAAGTCTTTGTTGGGGATAAGACAATAGGATATATTTCTATATTTTGATGGATATAGGAGGTGTCTAGACAGTTTGTTTCTTTCTTTCTTTAATCGTTTTGCTACAAACATAATTGGGATTCACTCGTTCTCTGTAAGGGATGTGAAATTTTCCTTCTTCATATAGCTACAGTTATTTAATGATTACACAGGTCTAGGAAGAAAAAAGAGCTGTGTATTATAGCATCTGGGCACCTTCTCTATTTAACAAGGTAAGGCACTGCTTCTTCTGCTGATCCTTTCCCCTTGAAAATTATTAAACATTGCCCAAACCTAACGGTCAAAATTCAGTGCAACATTATTCTAAATCAGACAATCTTCAATAATATAAGAACTCTTCACTGCATCCAATGATTTTATTCCTGCCAAATGTCAGAATTCGAGAAACCTACTGGAAGTAGGTCCAAGACAATAGCTTTGGATTGAATGGCTAATCTTTATTTTGTTTTTGTAGGAAGCAGCAGCAGTGTAAGAATGTACATCACATACAAACTTTGATAAATTCCAACAGAGCAGATGGCCAGAATGAATTACGAGAAGAAGTTCAGCAGTCTCATGTACTTAACAACTAAAGGGCTATCTATGCCAAATAGAGATAGCATCTATAAGGAACAGAGTAAAATGACTTTTTCTTGCAGGTTAGTTTAATGAGTTATTCATTCTAATTATTAGAGACAGAATATTGTTGAGTAACAATCAGCATATATTATTTCATGAAAGCTGTAAAACTATGATATGTCATCAAAACAACCCCTCCTTCCCAATAAATAGTAGAATCTCTAACAAACCTGAAGTAAACATTCAAGAATCAACAATTACAAAATTCATGTCCATGAAAGAACAAGGAAATCCAATACAGCTTCAGATGTTTCATCAAGTAATAAGCCTGAGATACTGAATTTTATAGACTCATAGATGATTGTTTCATCATCACCAGTTGGTTCTCCATGGAGTTTCTCCAGTTTTTAAAAGCCTGCCCACAAAGTAATTGTTATTTTGCAAACCGCTCCTGCTTGTATCTATCCTTCTAGTCTCCAAAGGATTTAGGACAAGCATTAATGTAAAAGAACAAATGTCCCCCTCTTCAAGGAACCTCACTGGACCCTAAGGTACTGAACAACTTTCATTCAGTATCCAATCTCCTCCTTTTGGTGAAGGTGATTGTGAAAATGATTACACAGCAGTTTCAGAGGACCTTGGATGAAAAACATCATTCATTATGCTTTTGGATTATCTCTGTCAGAGGCAGGATGGTGGTTCTATATCTGTCCATGCCTTACTTGACCTCTTGGTGATTTTCAGTACCATTGACCATGCTATCCTGCTGAACTGATTCATAGAATTGGGGATGGGCAGCAAGATATTGTGCTAGTTTAGCTATGTTGTATGGGGTTGGTCCTAGTTAATGGTGATTAAGGAAAAGGGTCCAATCCACAGTTCCTGTTGTCTCTACATGAGATTGCTGGATGAGCTCATCTGACAACATGCAGTGAGGTATTATGCTGACTCAAATGTTGAACTTTGTCCTTTAAATGATGATGTGGATATCCTAACCCTATGTCTGGAGACTGTGAGAGTCTGGATAGGGACTGATAGGCTTCAACTGAACTTGGACAAGACTGAATGGTTTGGAGTTTTGAGCCTGTCTAGTTATAGGACATTTTTGTGCCTAGATGTGGTTGCACTGTCCCAAACAGACCATGCATAATCTGGGGGTCTTCCTGGAATTCCAACTCCTGCTTCAAGACCAGCTGTCAGTTCTGGCTTTGCACAACTTAGTATTGTTCGCCAGTTATACCCATGTATTTCTAAATCAGGATGTCTTACTTATGATCACTTATGCCCTGGTCACCTCCCAGTTAGATTACTGAAGTGTAATCTACATGGGGCTGCCCTGGACAAGTATCTGGAAACTTTAGCTGGTGTAAAGTGCAGCAGAGCAAGTAATTATGGTAGAACATAATTACTAACAGAACATAATTAAAAACAGTAGTCTGTTTTTGGAAGAACACACATTATACCTCAGCTTCGCAAACTGCATTGGTTACCAATTTGTTTCTGGGTCCAGTACTAGCTTCTGGTGTTGACCTTTATAACATTAATGGCATGGGAATTGGTTATTCACAGGACTGCTTCTCCCTCATTTCATCTGCCTGTATTATCAGATCCAACAGGGAGAGTTTGCTACATTTAGTGGGCCTTAAGTGGCAGGTCTTTTCTGCTGTGGCATCTGCATGGTGAAATCTTCTCTCCCCTGAGGTGAAGTTACCATCATCACTGGTGAGCTTCCAGAGGGCTTTCAGAGATCTAGTTATGTCTTGAAACCTGGGGAACCCAGGGTACAAATGAACGATTGAGATGGCTCTGTTATTTTTTAATATACCTTCATCTATTATTCTTTGTTTTAGTTTGTTTTTTAGATTTTAATCTATTTATTAACTGCTTTTATCTCTGTTGTATGCAGTCAGAGTCACTATTTTGTGAGACGGGTGGCTATATAAATTGTTTTAATAAAATAAATACATTTCATATTCTAGACAACCTTTAAATAATATAAACTTCCTATCAGAATTATATTACATAAGAACAATAATTTCTTTGATTAGACTCAAACCATGTCTCACGATCTCCTGACTCATGGGCTTATCACTCCTTTCAACAGAAATGAGCCAGAACACTTAAAGCATGTCAGTTATATTACATTATTTTTACCATTATACAAATTTTTCCAGTCATTTAATCTCATTTTGATTCTAGCTTTAAGGATTTTAATATTTAATAACTCATTTATTATTTGTGCATATTTTAATGTGATATAACTTTAAACTTTTTGGTACCCTAAAACATAATTAAATAAAATAAATTTAATTCCTGTTGTCCATATAGAGATTGAAAGAGAAAGAGATTATATAGTGTGTGTATGTATACATAAATCCACATACACATGTACAGAAAAAGACAGTATATTCATAATATTATAATATAATTTTAAAGAGAAGGAGGGAGGCCTGGTAAATATTCTCATATATAAAACAATTGCAAGAAATTTCACCTAAATTGTTTAACTCCTCATTCTTTTCTTTTGTTCTGAATAAAAAAGTAAAGGTTTCCCCTGCCAGTTGTGACTGACTCAGGGGGATGTTGTTCATCTCTGTTTCATAGCCAAAGAGCCAGCATTGTCTGAAGATGCTTCCATGGTCATGTGGCCAGCATGATTATATGCTGGTTATTTTCTCACCAAAGATGGTACTATTCTTCTACTTGCATTTTGAATGCTTTTGAACTCCTAGGTTGGCAGGAGCTGGGGTGAATAACGGAGCTGACCCTGTACTTGGATCTCGAACTTGAGCCACCGACCTACTGGCTGACAAGACCAGAATCAATGGTTGCTCAACCACCATGTTCCTATTTCATTCTAAATAGCCTAATTCAAATGTTGTCAGGAAAATCAGATCATATTTTTGGTGATTAATGATTATCTTTGGGGTTATCCCTAATGTGTTAAATTCTTTCTATATCTGTATCTTGATAAAATCCAAAGACTCAAGATATAGCCAAGCAGAGCATATAGATCCTTAACTAGAAATGATTGTTCTACAGTCCTGTTATTAATCTTGTGGATTTCAGTATGAAATATAATGCTAAAACAGATTTAGATCATGTGATTTAATATTTAACTCTAAACAGTATCTGCAACAAGACAATTCCAACCAACTCATTTTAAATTCAATTTGAGTTGTCCATTATACTCAAAATGGAATTTTCTCTTGTATTGGTAGTAGAATTATTAGGAAAGAATTTCACATCATTTATTAGTTTACAAGAATTGAACACTGTAACTTGTTTTTATTGTTTCAGTTATATTCATTTGGATACTGGTAAGAATTCACCAGAATTCTAAGTGGTCTAGGCCTCCTATGTCATAAAACTGGAAGATATAACATAAGATATAAAATACATATAAATACATTAGCCCCTCCCCAAAATTATTGACACAATTTCCCATCTCACTTGCTCTCAGTCCTGTTGTTCCATTCTAGAGCAATGATAATATACAATGGACCTTACGATGGAATGTAATCAACAATTCCAGAAGCTGTTCAAACAATTTTGTCTATTTCCTGTTACAACTTTGTCGTGATGGGCTTTCATGGAAAGAAAAGACATCAGACAGAGATAATGCCCTTGGGATAAGAAGCCCTGTATTGAACTTCTCAGTTCCTTTTATTGGTTACTTGGGTAGAAAAGACATGCGCATAATGTTATAATGTGATCAGGCTTAAAACACCCTGTTCCTTTGCTTGTTGCAATATTAGCATACTCGTTCTGCAATATATTATCTCAAAACAATACAGTGGGTAAGTTGTTCTTTGCATGACCTTCCTTGGTTAAACATCTGAAGCCAGATTTATTTTGAAACCAATTTTACCTTCCTCCTGCGTGGTACGATTGTATCACTGCTACGTGTCAGTCTGCACTAAGAGGAGTCTGTAAGGGGGCTGAATCCCACACAACTTATACAAATAAGTTATCAGATTGAAAGTTTTACCTGATTTATCCAAAAATTCCATGGGATGAGATTCCTTGCTGGTTGTATACTTTTACTATGAAAAAAATCTGTGGCCTTTATGTCTGAATTATGCATCTTTTGATTTCTTTAGAAATTCTTATTTTCTCCATAGGAAAAGAAGATACAATCTATAAACTGATATGAACAACAATGATTTTGCTAGGATATTTTAGGCAATAGATATTTTCAACTAACTATAGATTGAAAACTATAGCAATGCAATAAACTATGTCTCTTTTCACCCTTAATCATACTGTCTGAAATGTTAGGATTTTTAATTCTGCATTAAAAAAATAGTCTCAGATCCAGCCTATACAATTTGTCTTTTACTCCTTTACTTCTTTCTATTATAATTCTATCGTTCCTTCTTTTCTGACATCCTTCAGTAGGTCAATTAATTGTAGGCACTTTTCCAAATTCTTTAAAAGATATTTATAAATAACCTAAGACTAAATAAATACCAGAACATCACATACAACATCAGGGAGCAACTGGAACCAACAAACCAGAACATACAAATATGCTGACAACCACCAAAAGACTACATTTCTAAGACAAGCTGGAAAAAGCAAAACAAACTGTTCAAGCTAAACCCCAGAAGGAAAGAGGTAACTGCACCTGTCAGTATCCTCCAGGAAAGCCTCAACTATAACATAGATGACACTAATCAGAATTCTTTGCAGTCTTAGAAGCAGCATTTAAAATCAGAGGATTTGCCAAGACTTTTATGGATGTCCCAAAACAAAAAAGTCTGACATAACTATTTATATTATAACTACCAGGGACCCAACATGCAACACAGATAAAAAACTTTTAGATATTTCACAAAAGGGAGTGAAAATTCTGTCAAGTCCTCACTGCAGTGTGTTAAAAAAATTCAAAATAGAAGAAGATTAAATTATAGTTTCATGTGAAGTCATAGTACTCTTTTCATCCACAGATCCAGAACTAGTAAAAGAATCCATGGCAGGAGTACTACACAATTTACCCAATGTAATCAAATACACAAAGATTAAAAAAAAAACAAGAATCATAGACTATTGGATAATGATTCCACTGCTTCAGTCTTGGATAAAGCAAGGTGCTCTTCCTGCTAACTGCCTAACTAATATTTCCAAGTGTATGGATTTCATAATCATAAATTTAGGAAGGCTGAGTTTATTGGTTTTCATCCTGTACATTTTTGTCTATAATCTCCCCTTGTTTGAGATTTTTTATTGATGGAAAGCTTACACATGTGAAAAAAAACTGTTACCATGTTATAGCCTTTAATAGATAATGCTACAAGAACTTGTGTTTTTTATCTTATAATTAGCCAGAAAATAAAATAAAAAATAATTTTTTATGATATTTTATATTTTTATTATATTTATATATTAAAATAAAAATTTTATTTCAGAAGTATCTAGGCAGTTTGTGCATGTTTGTTGACATTACTTCTGACCCCACTCTACTTGACTCTCCTTTTACCAGTTCACAATAAGTGTGAATAGTTTGGAATAGATTTCTCCCAATATACCCTCATGTCCCATTATACCTCCATTTCTTCTTTCCATCCCTCCTTTGTCTTTCAGGGACACAGTCCATTCACATGATGCTGTAAACCTATGTTTTGCTAAAAGGAACAGCCTTTTATTAATATTAACATATTACAATTGAAGTACTTATGTCATTCAAGTCATGCAATTAAGTACAATTAGTTTTTTTCCTAAAATGGTCACCTCATGCTTTAGGGCTTTTCCCTTTTACTCCTACTCCCTGACATTATTCTTCCCTTGCATTATATGCAGAGTCTAATCTTCTGATGCTTAAAAGAGCCTTTAAAATACTTATTTTCACATGAAAATATGAAACCAGAAAAAATATTTTATTATTTATAGTTTTACATTATGTCTGGTATAGTTTTAAGAAATTTTTGTTTTAATTATACTATTTATTTATTACTATACTATGTAATAAATGGTTTACATTGATTATAATATTCTTCAATTATTGGTTTATGTTGAATATAATTTTGAATTATATTTGCTGAGTTATAAGTGTGTACTAAATAAGCTATTACTCCTACGCTTTCATGAAGGAGAAAAAAAAATAAAAAAATGAATTGTAAACAAACAGATTTATTTACTCCTGGATTTCATCTTAATAAAATAGGCTAAAATTATGAATAAACCATCTAAAGCAATTTAAAGATAAGTATAAAAATGGGATTATTTTAACACTATTATTTAAATAAGTGACTAGGACTGAATCAGTCATAGGGCATTTACAAGTTCTCTAATTTTTATGAGGATAAATGCCATTGTACTGCTCAGAAGGATAAATGCCATTGTAATTGTTGTTGACATCAGCCAGAAAAATGTAAGGTAAAACAATAGTCCTATATGCATTTTTTCTGTAAGACTTTGCAATTTATATGGGAAGGTAATAATCAAAGAAAGGTGAGAAGGCATTAATAGGCTATTTCAGATAATAAGCTCTTCAGTATACATATTTGTGCTTATTCAAGTCTATAGTTCCATGTTTAAGCTTTATTTTAATGGTGGATAAGGACTAAAGGACTTATTTGATTACTTCAGGATTTGAAAGACAGGATTTGAAGAACTAGAAAGCGATGGTGCGGCATTAATAGCCCAGAAAGGATACTAATATGATGATGCAAGCTCATTAAGATTAATTACTCTGAAGTTAATATTCTAAAAATATCAGGATTTAAAAATCTAGAACTAGCATTCTGTACATAACTTTGGAAAAAGAAATCCAAGAACATTAAACATTGAAACCCTTTCTTTGCAACCAGACAATTTCAGCCTAAATCTTTTCTATATGAAAATACAGTAAACTTAACTAGAATTTCTCACACCAGTACACTTCGTGATAATAGCAAAGGTGTCAATACACTTCCAGTTCTCTTCAGTAATTTCTATGTGCATTAATAATTCTTTCTATTTAAATGAAATAATGTGTAGATTATTCCTGGCTAAAAATTACTGATTTCATGTTAATTTTACAGGATGAATTTTCCATCACATTCCAATTCATAGTCATTCCAAAGCTTTCAAAGCAAAAATCTATATATAAAGACAACTTTGAGTTTATTCTTTTTTTCCTTCTGTAATAAATTTCTTCTGAAAAAGCTAGATATATATACTATCTTCTCATTAAAATCCAAAAAACTAGCATTGAAATAAACTGTTTTTCTAATCCTCCTGTTGAAGCTATGTTTGGTGTTATTTTGAAGCTTTAAGCACTTGAGTGAATCCATTATCATTTCTCTAAAATGTTGATAATTAAAAGCTTAAGTGTATAAATTTTTATCACTATAAAAATCTAAGAAGTGAAGAAGTCCCCAAAAAGATTTGTCAGATTATTTGTTTTTACCTTTGCATTAGACAATTTGGAATGACAGAGACTGAAAGATAGATTACATTATGCATTCAACTATCCATAAAATAATAGATACACAGCTGGAATAGTAGGAATTTAGTCCAAACAGAACTAAAGGCCCTGGATATAAAGACTAGAAAAATAATGACAATTAATCATGCCCTTCATCCATGCACTGATGTTGATAGATTCTATCTACCAAGGAAATAGGTGGCCATTGGACGAATACCTGAAGGACAATGCACTAAAGCTAGTATACCAGAAAGGCTTTCTGAATACTTGCAATACTAAACTGGCATACAAGAAAGACCAAATGACAAGGTAAAGCATTGACATGACCAGTAGAAATAAAAGGAAAAGCAAATAATAACAAGACAATGGCAATGGCTAAGAACAGGAAAATTGAAGAAAGTGACAGAAGGCTAATACTGGCTGCACAAGATGAAGCGTTAAGAACAAATGCATACCAGGCTAGAATTGAGAAGACAGCAACAGACAGCAAATGCCAACTTTTCTAAGAAGCTGAAGAAAAAGTAGACTACCTAGTTTGCTGCTACAAGAGGATTGCACAGATTGACTACAAACAACAGCATAATAAAGTAGCAACAATGGTGCACTGGAAGATCTGCAAGAAATACTATATGCCTGCAAACAAGAATAGTAGGATCATAAAACAGAGAAAATAACAGAAAATAAAGAAGCTAAATTGCTCTGGGATTTCAGAATTCAAACAGATGACACTTGCCACATAACACTCCAGACTTAACAATTGTTGATAAGAAAGACAAAAAAATCTGGATAATGGACATAGCAGTCTTCTACTCTGCTATTTCCAGCAGTCTCTGGAAATAGCAGAGTAGAAGAGAAAGAACTGGAGAAAATCACAAAAAACACAAAGACCTGCAAATAGAAATACAACAAATATGGGGGGAAAAAGCAAAGGTAGTACCAGTAGCAATAGGGGCCTTGGGTGCAATCCCAAAACAACTGGAGCACCATTTGAACACCATCAACATTGACAAATTCACTGTCAATTACAAAAAGCAGCATAACTCCAAACATCTTATATCCTATGATGATACCTTTAACAACATCAAAAACAGCATCTTCATATCCTAGGTCCTTGGTAAGGAATCGATTGGTGGACAAAAATGTCAAATCCAGTCTAAACATCAGGCTGATTGAGCAATGAACACATACTCAGTCTTAATAGTTAATCATATTTAGAGCCTTTATTTGGGATTGTAATGCAGTGGCAATAAATCTGACTTTTTATACATCTCAGTATATTCATATAATAACATATGAGTTAGGTTATTATAAATTGTCAAAAGCTAATAATTATCATAAGTACCTGTGTCCTATCAGTTCTAAATGAACATTGAAAAAGTCAAGAAAATAATTTATTGTAAATAAAGTCCAATTCAAATTCAACAGTAATCTCTGTTATTTGACATATGAGTAATCAATTGTTCCCCCCAGTGAGGCACCACCTTGTTGTGGTTGGGGGGCTTGTGTGCTCTAATGAAGATGAGAGCTCTGCCAGAGG